>JAQPPZ010002842.1:0-12403 GCA_028583015.1 Wollemia nobilis | reverse complement strand
CATGGGTTGTGTTGTGGCTAATCCACAACACACCCCAAGATTGGGGACCCACCTTGTTGCAGGTTTTCAGAGAAAATCTCACTGACCCAGATGCCAAAAATGAAGAAAAGGGGGCAAAATGTGCAAGTATAGAAAGTGTCACGAAATCGCGACATGTCACACCGTCGCCACAAAAAAAAGAAAAGTGTCACGATATCGCGACATGTCGCTCCAACGCAGAGAAAATGGTCGCGATATCGCGACGTGTTTGGATGAAGTGTACGGACGATGAAAGTTGTAGCGAAATCGCGACATGTTGCTCCGTCGCGGCCCAGAGAGGAGAGAGAAAGGCAGAATGAAAAACTATAGCGAAATCGCGACGTGTCGCAAAATCGCGGTCAACATGGTCAACGGCAGCAGGTGGGCGGAAACATCACGAAATCGCGACGTGTTTGGTTTTCGCGGCTTGGAAGCGAACATAAGGCACAAGATAGAAAAGGGTCACGAAATCGCGACAAAACTGGGATAGAGGTGCATAGCTCGAAGAGGCGTCGCGAAATCGCGACGTGTCACGTTTTCACGGCGCAAGTGGATAGAAAGGGACGAAGCAGCGAAATGGTCACGATTTCGCGACGTGTTTTACCAAATTGTACGGTCGAAGAAAATGGTCACGATTTCATGACGTATTTTGCCAAATTGTACGATCGATGAAAATGGTCGCGATATCGCGACGTGTTTCGGCAAAGTGACCCGACAGAGAAAATGGTCACGATTTCACGACGTGTTTTGCCAAGGTGTACGACATAGAGAAATGGTAGCGATATCGCGATAGAAATGAAGACCATGCCCGAAGCAGAGAAATGGTAGCGATATCGCGATAGGTTTTGGCAAAGCGTACGGAGAGCAAAAATGGTAGCGATATCGCGACAGGTGCGGTGAGACGGCCCGATGGAGATAGCGGTAGCGATTTCACGATGGGCTGCAAACGAAGTGTACGGAGAGCGAAGGCGTAGCGATATCGCGACATGTCGCGATTTCGCGACATGTCGCAATTTCGCTGCGAAAGCAAAAAAAGGGCAAGGCCGCATGCTATTTATGGTCACGATTTTTGAGGAACCGTTACTGAACATGCAGAGAGCGCTGAACACGTGGCAAAATGCACGAGGGTCAGAGTAACGCTTCGAATCGACGGTTATTGGCCGCAGAGAAGATCAAGCGTTACAAATGCATGCAAAGGGTTAGAATATCAAAAGGCGGGAAATTGAAGCGAAGAGTCCTGGACATTGAAACGAAGCATCGCAGGGGAACCAAGAGCCGAGGCAAAAGGTTTAAAAGCCGAATCGAGTTATGGATAAGGGGCTGGAGATTGTAACAAAAAGCATTATTTGTTGAAATAAAAGGTGTTATTTGGTAAAAGTGACTTTTGTGTGCAAAATCAAAAGGAGATCGAAGCTAAGACTACTGTTTTATCGTCAATCTTTCCTTTGCATCATTTTTTCTTGTATCTATTCGTTTACGCCATGGGATGGGTTACGATAGGTGAATGACATAATGATGCAGTTATATTCTTTCCATAGAGTCTTGCATCTGATCTGATTGGATTGTGTGTTAGTACAGATCTCGCTTCGGTCGGGTTGTTTTAGAACTTCATCTCATTAACTTGGGGTTTTGCAGGGAGGAGATTGCTAACTAGATTAACATCCTTCTTTGGTTTTCCATCTGATTTTTATAAGAACATTTTCTGTTTTAGTTTCTGATATGTTTAAGCTCATATTAAAGACTAACGTTAAAATAATAGAACGATTAAACAAAGATAAAATGAACCAATTGACATTAGAATAAACCATTAATGTTAGAACATTAAAAGGATTTTGTTTTGTTGCATGATTTGGTCATTTAAACAAATTAGGGTTACAGAGTTTGCTATGAATCAATAAAGGCCCCTTGTTAATAGTTACTTGCAAGATCTGAGTTACTCTGGGATATTGTTTTATTTATGTGCATTAAGTTGAAATTGGTGTTATGCATATAAAAATCTGTTATACAAGAAACTTGGAGAAATAAAAATATAATAACATATTTCTTTGCAAGAAAGAGTCTTCTGGTTTGAGACTCCAGCTTGCGTGTTCATTATTTGTAATGAGACAAATATACACTCAACATTTTGGCGCTAGAAGGAGGGCCTTCTTTATTGCTTTGTGATTTTTAATTTGTTCTAACAACTAACGTGGGTAGTTTTGTTTCCACTTACGGTGCTTGCAGGTATAACATTTAGATACTGTATTTTGCAGGAGGGTTGTGGGAAGTCTTTGGAGTTCTAGAATTTCCAAGCTGGCCCAACCTGAGTACATTGCTACTAGGTCTAAAACCACAGGGGAAACTATTTTTCAAAGCCTTTCTCCCACTGCTAAGAGGCCGAAAAACAAAACATTAGAAATTGAAATACCACCCAGTATACTTGAGTTAGGAATTTCTTTAGACTCAAGTACATCTAGCGGGCCTGAACTTTTAAGTTCAAGTGCGACAGTAACACCCGTGATATCTGTCTCCACGGTTCCAAGTGTTCCAATTGTTCCCACAGGGGTAACACCTTCGAATAATATGGCCCAACAACAACAACAACAACAACAACAGCCACCTGCCCTTTGGTATGGTGCTCAAAGTTCCCCTTTAGATATTCCCGGGGCAGTCCACGACTTGCCTAGAAACATTGAAAGGGGATTACCCAAATTCATTCACGATGGTCCCACAACAGCAGAAGATCATGTCCAAATCTATAAATATTACATGTTTAGACAAGGGGTTACTCACGAGGATGTTGCTTGCCGAGTTTTCCCTGCTAGTCTAGACCCCACGGCCAATGAATGGTATCAAAATCTGCCAACAGGGTCCATCACTTCATGGGCCCAATTAGAAACCGCCTTCATAAGCCAATTCAGAATGTTAGTGGATCCCTCCATAACCTACAATTTGTTCGTATCATGCAAAATATTACCCAATGAACCTATACGAACATTCAATCAGAGGTTTCAAAAGCTATACACGAATGTGACTCGTCACTTTGCGGTAGACCCTGCAGTCGCCTTGCAATTATATTTCGGAGCCTTGGATCCTTTAACGTCTTTGTTGACTAGAAGGAACCCCCAGGTTACGACCCTTCCTTTGGCCTATGCAGAAACAATGACTCTCGAACAATAGATGAACCTACCAGGAGCAGGATTGTCTCAGTTGACTGGGATGGGACAATATGGCCCATACAATCAATTTGCCATGATGAACCAGTTGATGACACCACAAGTTCCTATGATGAACAATTTCCAAACACCCACCCAAGTGACGCCATTTTCAGGTTATCCGAATGCCTCTGTTCAAACACAGGGATTGATTCAAAATAGCCCGATGGGTTTGCCTGGGTTCGGCATGGGCAATAATCTGTTGACCATGCCGGGGTTTGCTCCGATTAGCACACCAAGCCCAACGACTTATCCAACAGTTACTCCCATTCAAAGTGTGAATCCAGGGTGGAATCCACCTGCCCAGACCCAAACTATTCAAAGTGTGAATCCAGGGTGGAATCCACCTGCCCAGACCCAAGCCATTGTACCTATTCCAGAGGTGGCTAATGCAGCAAACACAACTGGACTCGGCATTACAGTGCCCCAACCACAAGGGTCTGAATCCGCCATAGAAAACATGAAGGAAACCTTGGCCAAAGTTTTGGTCACTGGTGGGAAATGTCAATAAAAAAGTAGACCAAGCCATGGGTCACAACCGACCTCATAATCATAGAGGAAAAGGAACATATAACACGCAGCCGAATAATGGGCGAATACCCAACCCCGTAGCCAATCATGCAGATGTCTCGAAAGATTTTGGAGAGTCGGGACCCAATGATAACGATTGTATGCACTGTGGCCACGGGAAGCATGAGTCTATATTGACTGAGGTTATACATTCCCAAGAAAGTGAAGAAGAAGAGGATGTAGAATTTTTTGGAAGCGAAGATGAAGAAGCCTTGGAAGTTCATGCCAACAAACGTTTTGGGAAAGGAAATCACAAGTACTACACTAGGAGTTCTAAGGAGCCCAAAACTTCCTCTACTCCTCCAAACAACCAATTACTCCCTCCCGATTTCAAAGGAGATGTCAATCCCCCTCCTCCATCCAAAGTGGAAAAGTCTAAGGTGGGGCAAGATATGTCAAATTCAGAAAAGCCCACTTATGACTTGGTGGAAGACATGAAGAAAACTAAGGCCAATGTCTCGATGTATGACATGTCCCGATTATTAGGCCAAGAAATAAGTTCACCAAAGAGATTAAATCCAGCTGCCCAAGTTCATGAAGCCAAAAGTGCTGAGTCCCGAATGGTTTTACGAAAAGAAAAATGAGATATACCTCCTTTTTTGATAACCATTAGAATTGCAGGTAAAAACTTGCACAATTGTTTAATAGACTCAGGGGCCTCGGCTACCATCATGCCCCTAGAAATCTATAAAAATTGGGACTTACACCAAAGCCTTCTAGAAGCATGGTGGTGCAACTGGATAGATCAACCATGGAGGAAGTGGGAGAATTGGGTGATGTGCTTATTCAAGTCAATTCAGAACCTAGGGTTCAACCAGCGCATAGACATATTGGTGCTCGACATTCCTATCAAATATGGCATGGTTTTGGGAAGAGATTGGAGTAAAAACCTAAACGGTTACATTGTGACAGATTCTTCGCATATGTGGTTGCCTTGGAGGGGAGTGGCCAATCAAATTCGGATTGATAGTGAACCCAGTGCTCAAAGAGATGATCACAGATTACAACAAACCGAATGAGATCCAGTACATTGAAGCAGAGTTGGGAGCATATTGTTTGGACATAGAAACACTTGAAAATACCCAAGATGAAAGGATTGGGTGCAACGTTACTGAAGGACATCAGGACATTTGGACTTTAAGATTTGATGGATCCAAGTCCAGGCAAGGAGCAGGAGCCGGTATTGAATTATCATGTTCGGACAGAGAGCCTATGTTCGCCGCATACAGACTACAGTTCCCTGCCACCAACAATATGGCAAAATATGAGGCCTTGATTCTCGGATTGCAATTGGCCCTTCGAAAGAAAATTAAATCTATCAAGGTCCTTGGTGATTCAGAACCGGTGGTGAAACAAGTAAAGGGACAAGACATATGTAAGGATAGGCGGCTCAGACTTTACCGAACTAGGGTTAGAGATTTGATAGACGAGTTTGATGCTTTTAACATATCTCTGATTTCTAGAAAAGGCAATCGTCTGGCAGACTCTTTAGCCGTGGCTGCGAGTATGTTGAAGCCAGTGGACCATAAGAAATGCAAGAAGTTCTCAATAGAGCTGGTCCCTTGTCCCTCGATACCAGATAATGTCACGAATTTCCAAGTGTTTGATAGTGACAGGCACATATTCCATTTTGTCACTAATTCTGGTATATTTGAAAAGCAGGTTATAGATGAGGACGAAAGGGACCTAGAGGAGGCAGACTTGGAAGAAAAAGTTGCTAAAAATAAGTTGCCAGATGAGATGGCTTCATTAGAAAAAACGTTCGATATCGGATACCAGCCAAGAGAGGGTAAAAAAGTTCTACCTCCCAGAGAGGCCTGTGATTTAGTTAATATTGGAAGTGCAGAAAATCCTCGAGAAGTATTCATAGCAAAAGCATGTACCAAGCAGGAGAAGGATTCTATTGCCAGTGCATTAAAAGAATACATAGATCGCATAGCTTGGAGTTATAAGGAGTTGAAAACCTATGATCGTAATGTCATCATGCACACGATACCATTGAAGCGCATTCCAAACCCTTCGTGCAAAGGCAAAGGCGAGTTAATCCATTATTAGAACCCTTGATAGAGAAAGAGGTGAAGTGACCGTTAGAAGCTAAGATCATCTTTCCCGTTAGGCATTCCACATGGGTTGCTAACCTGGTCCCCGTGAGGAAAAAGAGTGGAGAAATAAGGTTATGTATCGATTTTAGAAATCTTAATAAAGCCTCCCAAAAGGACAACTACCCGTTACCCACTATTGATGAAATACTCCAAAAGGTGAACGGGTCGGAAATGATGTCATTCCCCGGATGGCTATTCGGGATATAATCAGGTCCTTATCCATCCTAGTGATAGGATGAAAACTGCTTTTACCACAAAGTGGGGCACCTTTGCATACAGGAGAATGCCCTTTGGACTATTGAACGTAGGTGCCACTTTCCAACGAGCGATGGACTTTGCTTTTAAAGGGCTCATTGGTAAGTGCATCATTGTCTATGTCGATGACATTCCTGTCTTTTCTAAGAACAGGGAAAACCACGTCATGGATCTTAAGAAAGTTTTTCAAAGATGCAGGGAACACGGTATTTCTCTCAACCCAAAGAAATGCATTTTTGGGGTAACGAAAGGAAAGTCGTTGGGGCATATAATATCTAAGGAGGGAATTTCCATTGACCCCGAGAGAATAGAGGCCATACAAGCAGATTCCTTGTCCCACTAGCAAGAAGGGGTTGAGATCATTTTTCGGGAAGATCAATTTTGTTAGAAAATTTATTGCAGATTTTGCAGAAATAGCAAAGCCTTTGAACGACATGTTAAAGAAAGAAGTCCAGATCAAGTGGACAAATGAAAGTATAGATGCTTTCCAAAATATCAAGGACGCGATTTCTAAAGCCCCGATTTTAGTGAGTCCTGATTATACGAAGCCTTTCTATATCTACACCTTTGCTTCAGATCACTCCTTTGCGAGTGTTTTAACTCAAAAGAGTGAAGGCAGCATTGAAAATCCCATTGCCTTCCCGAGTAGTCCTCTCAAAGATGCGAAGCTGAGATACTCTATCTTGGACAAGCAAATGTATGCTCTGGTTAAGACTGTAAAGAAATTCAGGCATTACATAGTCCACAGTAGGGTCTTTGCTATCGTCCCAGATCCTACAGTCAAATCCATTTTCATACAAAATGAATTGGGTGAAAGACGTGGTAAGTGGGTTTCAACTTTGTAGGAGTTTGACCTTGAGATTCAATCGATGAAGATAGTTCGGGGGCAAGGGCTGGTTAATACAATAGTAGAACAAGATCTCGCAATTTCATGTCAACATTATGAAGTCGCAGATCTAACCAAGGATGAGTGGTATGCAGATGTGGTGTATTATCTGCTAAATGGTAAATGTCCACCGCATTTGAATGCTACTCAACGAAGAGCCTTGCGTTTGAAGTCTGCTAATTTCCTAATTAGATCTGGCACATTATACAAAAAACCATGAAGGTATTTACCTTCGTTGCGTTGATCAAAAGGAGGCAGTGCGAATACTCGAGGAGTTTCATGGTAAACATGGGACGGGGCATGGGTCCGCTAATTCCACAGCCCATCAAATCCTCAGAGCCGGTTATTATTGGCCTCGTCTGTTCAAAGATGCCCATACTCATGTGAGGTCATGCCATACATGTCAAACTACAGCCAATAGAGACAGGAACGCTTCCATGCCTTTACAATCCGTAATTGAGTCTAGACCTTTTGCACAATGGGGCCTGGATTTTGTTGGGATTATCAGTCCCAATTCATCTGATTCCCACAAATACATTCTGATGGCTACGGATTATTGCACAAGGTGGACCGAAGCTATACCCACAAAGAATGCTACTTCGGAGGTTGTTATTAAATTTTTAGAAGATAACATTGTCACTCGGTTCGGGATGCCTAACTCCATTGTAAGTGATAATGGTTCAACTTTTTCCTCTCTAGAGTTCGCTAATTGGGCATTTGATAACAACGTGAGTTTGAAATTCTCTTCCAATTATTACCCGCAAGGCAACGGATTGGCCGAATCATCTAACAAGAATCTGTTAAATGTCATAAAAAAATTGTTGGAAAGAAATCCGCGGACTGGCACAACAAGTCGAAGTTGGCCCTTTGGGCCGATAGAATCGTAGTCAAAGAGGCAATAGGAACATCTCCTTACCATCTCGGTTTATGGACAAGATCCCATTTTCCCTACAAATCTCGGATTACAAACACTGCATTTCATGAAGGATTATTTCGGAACTAATGACAAACTTGAGTCTAGACTAACACAATTAATGCATCTGGATGAAAAAAGGGATGAGGCTATGCTTCATTTTAGTAAACACCAGGATGTAGTAAAGAGATGGTTTGACAAAAAGTCTAGGGCCAAGGCCTTTAAAATATCAGATCTAGTGTTGTTATGGGACAAAAGACATGAGAAGAAAGGGGAGCATGATAAGTTTGATTACCTTTGGTTGGGTCCCTACCAGGTTTCAGAAGTCCTAGGGGAAAACAGTTTTAGGCTAAGAACCTTGGATGGAAAGGATTTGGCATTACCTATCAATGGGTTGCACTTGAAACACTACTTCCAAGCTTGAGGCAGCTGGGTTTGTATTATATGTAATTATGCCATGCTTTGTTTCTTTTGTGTGCAGATTTTATACTTAAGTGTGTGTTCTTGACATGTCTAGTTTTATGTTAATGTTGTGCTTTGTTTCTTTTGTGTGCAGATTTGATATTTAAATTGTGTGTTTTGACATGTTCAGGTTTTTGTATTAATGTTGTGCTTTGTTTTGTGTGTGCAGGTTGGACACTTAGGTGGTGTGTTTATTTGACATTTTTTGTTGTCTTATATAAAAAAAAAAAAAAACAAGGAATAAAGTTTGAAATGTTAAACATATGCCTAGGATTGGGAGAATATGAAGCATTGGAATTATTTTGTAAAAGCTCCACATGTAATACAAACAGTTAATTAATATCGCTTGGGGCTTGTGATGCATGAAGTAGTCAGTTTTGCAAATTATAGTAATACTTCATTGGCAATTCAAAGGACAATGCATTCATAGTACATCTCACTTTGCATATTCATGCCATCCTAGTTACATATGCATTTCAGATACAAACCATTAAAGTGTGTTAAATCCTCTTAGGATTATACTATAACATAAATAAAGAAAAATCCTAAGGTTGGAAACTGAGCCCAAAGGTATCTAGAACCAAGCACAGTTTGTACACATTAAAAAGGATCTTGGGCAAAATGATCAAAACCTTGCCTGGAGGAAGAGGGTCAAGCGAAAAGGAATATTTCATGTCTATCCTATTATGCAACATGATCCTTCAAACAGTGGTTTTCACCACTTCCATTAAGCTTAAAGCCTAAAATCAGAGTAGTAAGGATAGGGTTAAGTCCTCATCGAACTTAGGTTGAGGATCCAACTCCCCAAAGCTTTGATTTGACCTACATGGAGTAGTAAGGATAGGGCATAATTCTCATCTCGCCTAGGTTGAGAATCTGATTCCCCAAAGCTCCTATGTCTCATGTCAAGATAAAACTTGGATTGGAAGGATCGTACTACTTGTCCTCTCGCAAGGGATGGGTAGTCATCCCCAAGGTCTAAGTATTAAAATAATATTCTTCATTTTCATCTAAAACTTGGGTTGGAAGGATCGTACTACTTGTCCTCTCGCAAAGGATGGGTAGTCATCCCTAAGATCCAAGAAGTAAAATTAACTTTTTCCCATCTCATATTTATATTGGATTGAAAGGATCGTACTACTTGTCCTCTGCAAAGGATGGGTAGTCATCCCCAAAGTCCAAAGAAATGAAGTTAAGTCATGGATTATGGGGTTAGGTATGCCCATGCATGACAGCATGTCTTGTCTAAAAATAAGACCACCGACTCGTTCGTAGGGTTAGACTAGCATGATCATTTCTTCCATAATTGGTTAGGTCATTTTGCTCAAAGTGAGGTAATGAATTCCAAATCATAGTAGTAAGAATAGGGTTAAACTCCCATCTAGATTAAGTTGGGAGTCCGATTTCCCAAAGCTCTGATTTCACTATCACTTACACATGGGTTCAAGATAATAGTGACTCATAACCAACTTTGGGATCTAATAAAACAATTCATTATACGCGTGGTTGATCCTAAGAGGGTTTGACAATCTTGAATATTTGTATATGATGTTAGAAGGTCTATGCATTTGTAGAAGCAAATCTCTAAGCATATTCATTAGGTTTCACAAATCATTTACAATCTCACACATGCATGCATGTAAAGCCGACAATGGAATGTTGATCAAGTCCAAGCGATAAGGAATGAAACAGATAGCACACACCGAGCTAATACTAATGATTCCGATGTTTCATGTACTTCCGATCTCGTTGATATTTGTTAATCTTTTATGTGCTAACGCCTGTATCTAAGCTCATATATTTCAGGTTGGGTTCTCACAAAATGCTCTGGAGCATTTGACAGTAGAGTCGCCATTTGTTGTGGCTAATCCACAACACACCCCAAGATTGGGGACCCACCTTGTTGCAGGTTTTCAGAGAAAATCTCACTGACCCAGATGCCAAAAATGAAGAAAAGGGGGCAAAATGTGCAAGTATAGAAAGTGTCGCGAAATCGCGACATGTCACGAAATCGCGACATGTCACACCGTCGCCACAAAAAAAAGAAAAGTGTCGCGATATCGCGACATGTCGCTCCAACGCAGAGAAAATGGTCGCGATATCGCGACGTGTTTGGATGAAGTGTACGGATGATGAAAGTTGTAGCGAAATCGTGACATGTTGCTCCGTCGCGGCCCAGAGAGGAGAGAGAAAGGTAGAATGAAAAACTCATAGCGAAATCGCGACGTGTCACAAAATCACGGTCAACATGGTCAACGGCAGCAGGTGGGCGGAAACGTCACGAAATCGTGACGTGTTTGGTTTTCGCGGCTTGGAAGCGGACAGAAGGCACAAGATAGAAAAGGGTCACGAAATCATGACAAAACTGGGATAGAGGTGCATAGCTCGAAGAGGCGTCACGAAATCGTGACGTGTCACGTTTTCACGGCGCAAGTGGATAGAAAGGGACGAAGCAACGAAATGGTCATGATTTCGCGACGTGTTTTACCAAATTGTACGGTCGAAGAAAATGGTCACGATTTCGCGACGTATTTTGCCAAATTGTACGGCCGATGAAAATGGTCGCGATATCGCGACGTGTTTTGGCAAAGTGACCCGACAGAGAAAATGGTCACGATTTCGCGACGTGTTTTGCCAAGGTGTACGACACAGAGAAACGGTAGCGATATCGCGACAGAAATGAAGACCATGCCCGAAGCAGAGAAACGGTAGCGATATCGCGACAGGTTTTGGCAAAGCGTACGGAGAGCAAAAATGGTAGCGATATCGCGACAGGTGCGGTGAGACGGCCCGATGGAGATAGCGGTAGCGATTTCACGACGGGCTGCAAACGAAGTGTACGGAGAGCGAAGGCGTAGCGATATCGCGACATGTCGCGATTTCGCGACATGTCGCAATTTCGCTGCGAAAGCAAAAAAAAGCAAGGCCGCATGCTATTTTTGGTCACGATTTTTGAGGAACCGTTACTGAACATGCAGAGAGCGCTGAACACGTGGCAAAATGCACGAGGGTCAGAGTAACGCTTCGAATCGACGGTTATTGGCCGCAGAGAAGATCAAGCGTTACAAATGCATGCAAAGGGTTAGAATATCAAAAGGCGGGAAATTGAAGCGAAGAGTCCTGGACATTGAAACGAAGCGTCGCAGGGGAACCAAGAGCCGAGGCAGAAGGTTTAAAAGCCGAATCGAGTTATGGATAAGGGGTTGGAGATTGTAACAAAAAGCATTATTTGTTGAAATAAAAGGAGTTATTTGGTAAAAGTGACTTTTGTGTGCAAAATCAAAAGGAGATCGAAGCTAAGACTACTGTTTTACTGTCAATCTTTCCTTTGCATCATTTTTTCTTGTATCTATTCGTTTACGCCATGGGATGGGTTACGATAGGTGAATGACAGAATGATGCAGTTATATTCTTTCCATAGAGTCTTGCATCTGATCTGATTGGATTGTGTGTTAGTACAGATCTCGCTTCGGTCGGGTTGTTTTAGAACTTCATCTCATTAACTTGGGGTTTTGCAAGGAGGAGATTGCTAACCAGATTAACATCCTTCTTTGGTTTTCCAACTGATTTTTATAAGAACATTTTCTGTTTTAGTTTCTGATATGTTTAAGCTCATATTAAAGACTAACGTTAAAATAATAGAACGATTAAACAAAGATAAAATGAACCAATTGACATTAGAATAAACCATTAATGTTAGAACATTAAAAGGATTTTGTTTTGTTGCATGATTTGGTCATTTAAACAAATTAGGGTTACAGAGTTTGCAGTGAATCAATAAAGGCCCCTTGTTAATAGTTACTTGCAAGATCTGAGTTACTCTGGGATATTGTTTTATTTATGTGCATTAAGTTGAAATTGGTGTTATGCATATAAAAATCTGTTATACAAGAAACTTGGAGAAATAAAAATATAATAACATATTTCTTTGCAAGAAAGAGTCTTCTGGTTTGAGACTCCGCTTGCGTGTTCATTATTTGTAATGAGACAAATATACACTCAA
>JAQPPZ010002841.1:0-115088 GCA_028583015.1 Wollemia nobilis | reverse complement strand
GTTTGACGGGGAGAGGCCCCAAGTCTTCTACTAGTGGCTCCGGAGAGGGGCACAGCGATGGATAGATCTACCTATGTCCCGGAGGCTACTAGATGACCTTGTCCCGGACCAGATCACCTGGAGGCCATGGAGGGAGCATCCAGGGTGGGCCGAGGATGGACAAGAGTTGGCTTGCGTTAGGCGAGTTTGCTAGCTAAGGATGGAGAGGGGAGAGGTGGAGCTCCACAGGTATGACCGAGTTTTGTAGCCATTCGGTCTACAGTAGGGGATCCCATATCTGAGGGATTATGAGTTTTTTTGGACTGTTCGGGATAACACTACAGTTAGCGGGCCTCCCGACATGCAGCGATTCTGGAGCCAGGACACGGATGATGCCCCCATCTAGCCAGTGGATGGGGACAATGCAGGAGTATCCGATGGCTACAATTCCTGGTATGCAGGCATCCGCCCTCCTCGGATGACGAGGGCACAAGGTTCGATCCACACGGTTGTGTGTCGGATAGGGAGGCGGTGCCAGGCGACGATGGAGGCAGCCCAGGGTCGCGACGGGAGAGAGGTGAGGAGGCCATAGGCACAGGAGAGGCCACGATAGAGAGAGAGGGAGAGGAGGGAGGCGAGACCCCCATATCCATAGAGGCCACCATCACCCGATAAGGGCAAGGGTGTCGACACAGGAGAGAGTAACGAGATGGCTACTCTCCGAGCAAAGAGAGATCATCTCCAGGCCCAGGTGCAGATGCTACAGGATGAGGCTGCACGCCATCGGGCTGAGGTGTCACAGTTGTAGGATGAGATTGCACACCTCAGGGCATGGGGCGGAGGGGCAAGCTCTAGAGAGCTGACACGGGCTATCGCCCAGCTGACCTTTTACCAGACATTATACTTCCAACTGGTGCCAGAGGCGGATAGACTACCCCTTCCAGCTAACATCGTAGATCCGATCAGGATCGGGTCGTCGAGGACCACGTCTCGATCGAGGATGAGGACTACACATACGGCAATGGGGCCACCTCATCCACCTCAGGGTAGGGGAGGAGATGAGGCAGAGAGCTCGAGGGGCTCTCGAGGCTAGAGGGCTGCACTGACATTGTATAGACTGTCATTGTTGTATTATTATTTTTATAGAGGATTGAGCATGTCGAGGTACAAATTGTGGCATACCAATCCAGTTTTGATGATGTATATATGTTGTTGATATATATATGAGATGATATAATTTTGATCATATGACTTGTATTATGTGATGCTTATGATGCTTTTATGTTTGATTGATTGTTTTGATAATTGGATTGATGATTCAAGAAATTATGTTGTTTTTTTAATTTTAAAATATTATAATTTTGATGTCATGCTGGTAATATTTGAAATGAAATAATCTGATGTAACAAATTGATTGGTTGTAATGTGATGTAAAAATAAAAAGAGACTTCTAACAATAATTTCAAAGGACATTGTCGCTATTATAGACCATTTCATGGAGTCGCTGCTCACTCGACCGTCAAGCTAATCCCAGGATAGAAATATGGTTAGAAGAACAAGAGTGCTTAAGAGACTGTCTTAAGACTTTGGTGCAATGGGGCAAATGATGATGATGATGGTTTATTTTGCAGATTTCATAAGAAATATTGTGCATGAAATAATGTTTTAAAATGATTTTTGCTAGGCATAAATTCCTAAGTATGATAAAAATTTTGGATAATTCTTTAGGAATTATACCATCATTGCAAAATTGTAGGTTGACATAATGACATGAAATAATGAAAATGTGTTTGCTTTTGAAAAGCATAATTTGTGTAACATAATGAATTAAGTCATATGGTTTTCATGTTTTTTAATAAATGGGGAATAAAAATTGTTACAATGGTCTGCGCTAGGCATAGAATATGTAGGTATAGACTTATACCATCATCGCGAAAATCCAAAAAAGATAGTTTTATTGCATGGTTGATTTTTGATGAACAGAAAATATGAAAATGAGGACTTGCGCTAGGCATAAAATTCCAATTTTGGTTTTGAAACTATACCATCGTCGTGAAAGTCAACCAGATATATATGTATATGTTTTGTGTAGTTTGAAAGAAATTTTTTATTTTTCTATTATATAGTTGTCTTTGTGGTAAACAACTGTACTTGATTTATTCCAAACAAGTTGCAAAAATAATATTTCAAATTATTTTGAAGACAAAAGTTAGATTTATAAGGAATCCCATGTGCATATGTGAATTCATTTTCGATCTTGATTTATCATAATGATACACAAAATCTCTCAAATACAAATGTGTGTGCAATTGCATTGTTCATTTACCAGTTTTTGAGCAAGATAATATGATACAAGTGATTTGAAGAAACCAAATAAGTGTTCATTAACCATGATGTAGATGCATATAACCATACTAAACTACTATGTAGGTCGGATTATCAAGAGCTAGCTAATCCATAAGCAGACATAGGTCTGTACAAAAGAAGGTTGCTAATGTGACAGACATATCACCACGCTAGGAGTTACCCAAGGCCAAGCAGGTTGGGCACAAACCACCTGTTATGGGGCTTACCTCACAGTTTTTGAATAATTGAGAATTCCAGGGATTCAAGCTCATCAACCCTTCTTTTCTTTTCAAAGGGTAGGGAAGGGATTTTATTGCTTTCTTGCTTTTGCTTTCTGTTTTCTTTTGCTTATTTTTCTTTTTGTATTTCTTTTGCTTGATAATGCTTGGAACATTGCTGAAATGATATAAAATAACATTTTTCTTTTCTCTTTTTTTCTTTCTTGAAATTTTTCTTTTCTTTTTCTTTGCTAGGGATACTTGCTCGGATTAGCTGTAGAGCAAGGGATTTTTATTCTGGGTAGGGGTGAGCTTGTCCTTTTGCCAATTCTCAAAGATTCTAGACCATGTGCATGATAGGATAGCAGGGGAAACTTTTCGCTCAAGAAATCACTTCTACTATGTAGAAAAACATGGAAATTACAAATATAATCATTTTATTGTGAAAAGATGTGCTTGGTTTAAGTAAATAACAAGATCAATTCTCTATGCTCAAACTTTATTTAATTGAATTTTGTGGACTTTGATATAAGAGAGATTAGTAATCATGCTAGATAAAACCAAGATATTTATTGTTGTGAGTGTGCAAGTGAGGGATTCCAAGTAAATGCTAATTTATCCCAAAATTATTTGAAACATATAACTGCAATGATTGTAAGAAAATATATATAAATGATTTTTTGAGAAGTTTTTGAGAATGTTGACTCTCTCTTTCTTATTTATTTTATTTGGGTTTCGAAAGAGTCAAGTATATAGCTGTTATTATATCATTATTTTGATTTTTGGTTTTATTTTTGTTTTTGAGCAAAAATAACTTAACAAGTGCTTTAAATAAATGCAATAGATAATTTTTGAAGATTTTGGATGATTATGAATATTTTTGATGTTTTTGGATTTTTATAAATTTGAAAGAAATATAAGATAAAAATTTTGAAAACAATTATATACAAGGATGAAACGACCAAATTTATGCATAGTAACGTTTAATATGCAAAATATTCATGGGTTCTTTAAGTTCTTTACCATCTAAGGTAGATAATTTATATGCTCCTGATTTAAATTTAGCAGTAATAATGTATGGTCCAAGCCAATTGGGCTCAAATTTACCTTTAAGTTCCTTAGTTGCATTTGTATTTTTTTGATTTTCTTTTAAAACAAGGTCGCCAATCTCAAAGGATCGATGACGAACTTTCTTAGCATATGATATTTTAAGCTTGTTTTGATAAGCACGGAGATGCTCCAAAGCATTGATGCATTTTTCATCTAGGAGTTCCAACTGATCGAGTCTGCCAGCGACGATATTCGTCTCCTACTTTGGTATCTTGAAGTAGCAGAGCCAAAGAAGGAACTTCCAATTCAAATGGAAAAACTGCTTCAGCACCATATACCAAAAAAAATGGTGAAGTTCCAGTGGGGGTTCGAACACTAGTTCGATAGGCCCACAAGGCTGGATATAATTGAATGTGCCAATCATGGCCAATTTTATTGACCAATCTTTTGAGAATTTTGATTAAGGTTTTGTTAGATGCTTCTACTTGACCATTACCCTGAGGATAATAGGGAGTGGACCAGCGATGTTGAATCTTATATTTTTGACATAATTTTTTAACATCTTTATTTTTGAAACAAGTTCCATTGTCAGAGATGAGATTGGCGGGAATTTCGAACCTGCAAATGATTTGATTAAAAATAAATTTAGAAACTTGTGTGCCAGTGCAGGAAGCTAAAGGCATAGCTTTGACCCACTTTGTGAAATACTCAGTGGCGATTATGATGAACTTGTGTCCATCAGATGACACAGGATTGATTTTGCCAATAATATCCAAGCCCCATTTAGAAAAGGGCCAAGGAGAAGAAATAGCCTACAGCTCTTGTGCAGGTGCATGGACAAGGTCAGCATGTTTTTGACACTTGTAGCAATGGTGCACATACTCGTGCATCTGTTTCCATGGTAGGCCAAAAGTATCCTATCCGAAGGAGCTTTTTAGCAATGACACTACCACTAAAGTGTCCTCCACAAGATCCATCGTGGGCTTCACTCAAGGCTGATTTAAACTCTTCTAAGTTTAAACATCTTAATAGGATACCTTCAAAAGATCTCCTATATAAAGTATTGCCAATTATTACAAATCGACTTGCTCGTCGACGTAATAACCGACGCTGGTTTCTATTAGAATTGGCAAGGAAAGTCCCATTTTGGAGAAAATCAAATATGTCTGTATACCAAGGTTTGGGAGTAGTTTCATTGATTAGAAACACATCCAAAGGCTCTAAGCATGACTTATTTGAAGTGGGTTCCTGAAGTCGATGAATAATGATAGTGGCATATTCGTCATCTAACTCCAAGGGCAGGAGAGATGCAGCTGCGGCCATAGCATCAGCTACACGGTTGCTAGTTCGAGGAATAGCTTCTAAGGTAACTTGATCAAATAAAGACATTAATTGTAAAACATAGGCCTTATATGGGTGCAGTTTATCATCTCTGGTTTGATAAACTTCATTAATTTGGTTTATAACTAGTTGAGAATCACCAAAAACTAAAAGGTGTTTAATTTTTAGTGCTAGGGCAGCTCGTAATCCAAGGATTAGAGCTTCATACTCAGCAGTGTTGTTGGTGCAAGCAAATGTCAATTTGAAGGACAGAGGAATAAGATGTTTTTGCAAAGATATTAAAATAATACCCGCACCAGCCCCACTCATGCATTGGGCTCCATCAAAGTATAAGGACCATTGTTCGGTATGGTCTGCCTCTAATTGAAGGCATTCATCTGGAAACTCAATGATGAGGGGATGGGTAGACTCTAAGGGTGTAGCAGCTAATTGATCTGCTATGATTTGACCCTTAACAGACTTATGTCTTATGAATGTGAGATCAAACTCGCTTAGAGCAATAACCCACTTGGCTGTGCGACACGATAAATAAGGTCGACTCATGAGATACCTTAAGGGGTCATATTTAGCAATGACATAAGTTTTTTTACTAAGCATATAATGTCATAATTTTTGCATAGCAAACACGACTGCTGGACATAGCTTTTCCAACACTGTGTAGCGGGTTTCATAACTGATGAAGGTTCGGCTAATATAATAATTAGCACGTTCTCGCTTTTCATCATCAAGCTAAGCTAACATAGCCCCTAAGGTAGAATTTGAAGCTGAAATATATAGGAGAAATGGGCGATCAGATTTAGGTGGTGAAACCACAGGTAGATTAAGGAGGTATTGTTTAAGAAGTTCAAAAGCTTCTCTACATTATGTGTCCCAATTAAAAGGGACATCTTTCTTAAGGAGTTTAAGAAAGGGACCAGTTTTGTCCGCCAGCTTATCGATGAAGCGACGGATGGCTTGAAGTTTACCTTGTAAACTTTGTAACTCAGATATATTAGTAGGTGCGGGCATATCAGTGATGGCTGCAATCTTGAGAGGGTCGATTTCAATACCACGTAAAGAAACTAAAATCCCTAAGAGTTTGCCGAATTTAACTCCGAATATTCATTTTGCTGGATTTAATCGAATGAGATATTCTCGTAATCGATTAAATACTTTCCTTAAATCATCTAAATGATTATTTTCAATAATAGAGCGAGCTATAATATCATCTACATAATCATGTAGGATATCATGCATCATATCATGAAAATTATAGGTCATAGCTCGTTGATAAGTTGCACCGACGTTCTTTAATCCAAATGGCATCACTTTCCAAAGAAAAGGTACCCCAGGGGGTAATAAATGCTATTTTAGCCTGGTCTTCAGGAGCTATCCTGATCTGATTATAACCATAGAATCCATCCATTAAGGACATCATCCCACTCCCGGCAGTAAATTCAATGATTTGATCCATGTTTGGAAGAGGAAATTCATCTTTAGGGCATGCAGCGTTAATATCTCTAAAATCTGTGCAAACCCTAACTTTGGTAGCTTCTTTCTTGGTGACTGGAACTACGTTTGAGATCCATTCAGCATAATCAATAGCTTGTATAAAGATAACATTCAGGAGTTTTTCTAACTCCCCTTTGACTAGCAGAGCCACTTTGGGATGCATTTTTCTAAGTTTTTTTTTAATAGGTTTAGCATCCGGATGGACCACTAGATGATGCATGACTACAAAAGGGTCTAGACCTAGCATATCTTCATATGTCCAAGCAAAGACATCTTCATACTCTTTAAGGAACGCAATGTATTTTTCTTGTTTTTCTTGACTTAATTCTGATCCAATATTGATTATGTGAGGATTGTCCTCAGTTCCAATATTAATTTTAATGACGTTTTCTACCTCCATGTGTAGATCTCTTTCAAAATTAGGTGGGGCGGGTGAAACGCCCAATTCTTGTAATTCTTGTAAGGTTAATTTAGATAATTCATTCTGAGTATTAGTGGCTTCAAGTTGGGCTATAGTTGGTATAGAACCATCAAAATAAAATCCATTGTGTAACATTTCTTCAACGAGAGACATCATGGAAGATATCTCCTTCCAACTCTTCATCGGGGTCGACAATCATTTCGGGGTATGCGATGGATAGCATGTTGCATGAAAACGATTGATTTTTAAGAGGCAAATCAACATGCCTATCCATATAATCTTGATAACATATGAGATGATCATCATCCTCAAAAGGAAAGGGTTGAACCTTACTAGGAAATAAGCCCACGCCACAGCGAGCAGGCCACGGTTCTACCTCGAAAGGTTCTTTCATGCCATTTTGGAAAGGTCCCAAGCCTTTCCCTTCATATCCCATTTTAAGCATCATGGGTTTAGCTTTAATATAATCATTGGTAAAATAACACCGAGCATATCCCTCATGATGAGTTTTGATATTCCGAGGGATTCTTCCCTAGTCATATCCTTTATAAATGAAGGCACAACTTTCGACTTGGTAAGTACTTCCCATAGGTTGTGGGAGGCCCAAAGTATGGGGAGATGGCGGCAAGTTATTTAAAAGGTTTGAATCTCGCATGAAAGCATTCATTTTTTCTGATATTAAGGTTGTAGATAAATTTGGTAAAATTTCATCAGAAAGGGCATAAGATGTAGAAGGCTTATTACCTATATCTTTAGATGTGGAAGGTATGATTGATGTTTCTGTAGGTTTTGAATTTATAGGGATAGAACATGAAGGATTGATTGTAGATTTAAGATCTTTTTGAGGTTCTAGAGTGATTTTTTTAGAGGGTTTTTGATCTATATAGGAGGATGAAATTACTGGAGGGGGAATAGGTGAAGTTATGGGTGTGTGTTTCACAGTTTTAGATGAAAAATAAGAACTAGGATGTGTGGATGACAAAGCAGGGCAAAATTGCACTCCAATGGGTTCTGCCAAAGCACACATATCAAAGGTCTAGGGTCACCATGGATAGTGACCAACTAATTTTTAAACTCAAATTTAACACATTGGTGTAAGCTTGATGGGACCGCTCGCATGGCGTTGATCCAAGGGCGACCCAAAAGTATATTGTACGATGCTGGGCAATGTACAATAAACACGGTTGTTTATAGGGTTCTAGGACCAACTTGCAATGGGAGGGTAATAACTCCACACATTTCTTGTGTTTCGTCATTAAAAGCTTTGATAATCATATCAATTTTCTTCATTTCATCACTTCTAAAGCCAAATCATTGGTAGAAGTCAAAAGTGCAAATGTTTAGAGATGAGCCATTATCAATCAAAACTCTTTTGACGACTACATCTCCAATTAGAGCAGTAATGTATAAGGGATTGTCCTTATGTAAACCGTGTTGTGGGATATCTTTATCCCAAAATTAAATACAATCAATCTCTCGAGTGATGATAGTATTGGCCATAGCTTCAGGTTGAATGTTTTGAGGTACCATCATTTGGCTCAATGTAAGCATCAACTCATCCCTATGGGTGGGAGAGGATCTTAATAAATTCAAAAGGGAAATTTTGGCCGTAGTATTGGACAATTGCTCATTAATATTGTAAGGGGGTTTAGATTGAACAATAGGAACATGATTCCCTTTATTGGGGTTTTTCAAAACGAATGGAGCTGATCCATCGTTCTGGTTTGGTTCTTATTGAGATTTTTGAGCTTTTTGTCGAGTAACGACTCCAATGGTACCTACAATGTTATAGTGAAGACGCTGAACTGGTCTCGGTTGAGCATTAATGGCTTGTTCATTAGAAAGGAATATATTAGAAGAAGGTCGAGTAGTGACTCTTCTAGGGAATGGTTCTTCCGGAACCATAGCATCTCGTGACGGGTTGAATAGGATCCGATTCATTTTCAGAACTATTCAATTGGTTTGAAGTAATGTATAGTTCACTTTCACTATCCGATTATATATCACTAGAATCGAAGTTTGAAAATTATGTAAGGGCCTGGTCATAACCAGGGATAAGGTTGTGTCAAATATTTGAGGATCCTGAACAGGTAATTGTTCGCTAATGGTCCCTACATATCGGGTAGGAGGGGGAACATTATGATGTTCGATTTGATTGGCTACCTCTTTACCATGTCTTGGTAAAGGGTGTTGAAATATCTCTAGAGTTTGATTGGCATTTTGATTTTGATTTTGAGGAACGGTCTTTTGAGTATTATTAGGAGGGTTTTGTTTAGGTTGGAAGGCTTGCACTTCCATTTCATTATTATCAATCAAATCTTGTATTTTATGTTTCAACCTTTTACAAGCATTGGTAGAATGTCCAGGGTCCTCTATGGAAATCATAGTGTAAGTCGACTCCGTATCCGGGTATAGTTGGATCGGGTTCCCGGATAGTCGGTAATTGGATCAAACCTCTTTCGAGTAATTGAGGTAAAATAGTTGATAAGGGTTGATTTAATCTAGTGAATTCTTGAGGAGGCTTATCAGGGAGGTTTCAATATAAATTTTTTTGTTGTCTTCGTTGCATTGATATTAGCAACATTTTTGTTGTCAATGACTCCGTCACCAACAACTTGTTTGTTTTTATATTGATTTCTGGATGTTTTCTCATAATCCTTCTTCCTAAGTTGGCCTCTCCTAATGAGGGCATCTTCTACTCTTCGAGCTAAATCTATAGCTTGATTGAAGGTAGTTAAGGTAGCAGTTGATAGCTCATAAGATATTTGTTCTTGCAAATTATTGATAAAAATGTCCAACATTTCCCTATAAGGTAGCACAAAGTGCAGTTTTCCTGTCAATTGCCTCCATCTAGCTAAGAAATCGGCAAAACATTCATCTTTATCTTGTTTTAAATTGTATAAATCTTTAATAGTTACATGCCTCTCGATGTAGGCACTAAATTGATGGACAAATTATTCCGCTGTTTCTTCGAAGTTTCTCAAAGAATGAGTGGGCAATTGATAGTACCACTCTAATGCCATTCCACCTAAACTTTTCGAGAACATTTTTAATAATAGCAAGTCATCATGTGATATGTCATGACATGCTATCCTAAACATGCGAAGATGCTCTATGGGATCTTCGATTCATTTATATATAGGTAGGATGGGCATGGGAAAATGCTTAGGGTATGGTTGAGCTACAACTATGGGATCCAAAGGTTGACTACAGATCTCTCGATAATTATACAAGGGACGATAGGGATCTATCTAGTCCATACGTGAAGCTAATTGTTTCACCATGGCTTCCAAATTACTAGTTTGCCACCCCATATTGGTTCGGTAGGGCATTGACATGAGTTTTATGGTCATATGATGGAGGAACATGCAGATTAGATGCCATGTTACTTTTGTGTAAAGCATTGGTAGGAACAGTATTATGAAGGAATTTTGAAGCTGTATTATGTTGTATTCTAGATTGTTGAAAGTTTGTATTTGGCTTTGTTTTAGGTTTTTGTTTACTTGAAGCATATTGCTAAATATTTTGGCGGAATAAAGTAGTGAAGGGAATTTTCTTTTGTGTGGGAGTGATTTTAGGTTGAATAACAGGTTCCATAGGAGGTTGGGTAACCTGTTGTTTTGACATGTTTTTAGCCATAGTGACCATATCCGTATTGCATGGCCCAGCCTTGTCACTTTCTTGATCAATGAAATACAAGGGGTTAGTGTGTATATTACACATATATTCCATGGCTTCTTGAGTGTTACTAATTTTCCCTTTATCAATACGTATTGCCACATTAAGGTCCTCAATGTTATCACTGAGAAATTTCTTGAAATGCTCTGCATTGTCAAAAACAATAGTTCCATTTGGAGTTACTCTAGGGGATGAGGATCCATCCTCTTTAACACTTCCTTCTTGTTCCTTATCTTCACCTAAGTCTTCGTCTGATTGACCTAGAGTTTCTCCTTCCGGATTTGTATCTCCAAGAAGGACATTTGGGTCTTTAGTTGTATTTTGTAACCAATCTTCTTCTTCTCCTAAATTTTCTTTACCATTCCTAAGTTTAGGCATGGTGCTAAGTTTTGATTTCAGCAAAAAAAAAAAATATATATATATATATATATATATATATATATATATATATATATATATATATATATTATTTATTTATTTATTTATTTATTTATTTATTTATTTATTTATTTATTTATTTATATATGTATATATATATGCAACAAATTAAGAGGTATATATTTATTATATACCTACCGTAATATTTGAAATGAAGTTTTTAAATTTTTGCTAAGTTTTTAATTTTTTAGTTTTTTGAAATAATATAATAAAGACAGCAAATAACACAATAAATGCAAGAAATAATACTGAAGTAATAATCTAGTTTTCTATAAACAATTTATGAATATCATTAATAGGTTCGAGTTGTTCAGGAGTCATGAAGTGTTCTTCTTCAAATTGAAAGTTTTCTTTTAAAAATTTGATGAAAAGAGCTATAGTGATATTGTCTGTTTTAGATGCTGGTTGATAAAAGTAAAGCTCATGGAAATACTCTCGATATAACACAGCTCGCAGAACTCTACTCCATATTTCCCTATCTGTAAGAACAACCTCTTGGTCTTCTACACAACCTAGGAACTGGTGCACAATGGCTGCGTTCTCGAGGTATTCCTCGAAGGTGAATAATTCAAAAGATACTAGAGCTCTCCTATAAGCTAACCATCTATGGCAAGCTCTTTGAAGTTCATGATAAAAAACTAATTGATGAGGATCCAGGATTCTATCTCGGACTAGCCTCTTGATTTGCTTAAGTTGTGTGTACCTAGATGAGATGAGACTAAGTCTTCTATCAAGTTCGTTCCATAGGAATTGATTTCTACTTGTTTCAGGCACACTAAGGACAGAATTGACTTCTATAGCTGCCAATTGGTTTTCTACGTTTATAGTAACTGCTAACCTTTTCTTAGGAGCTACCATCTAAACATGATTTCAAAGTTAAAGGATCTAAAATGCATCTATGTTTTAGTTGTTCTGTATATATTTTATATATATATATATATATATATATATATTTTTTTTTTTTTTTTTTCAAAAGGTTATGATGCATTCACGTCGGGTTCACCAAAATGTATCGCTCCAAATTTTTTGCATCCTTACCTTCAGGCTATTGGATCCGTGCCCGGAAGGAGGATGGGAAAAGGATGTCGTGGTACCTCGGACTGAGAGGACTTTGCGAAGGTCCCGCCTCTCAAGGGAGGTGTATTTTGATGATTTTTTGACGGATGGTGGGTTCACCAGGAAACATTTAAGGGCAGTTTCCACGCCTAGGTTTGGAATGTGTTTTAATGTGTTTGTTTTTAACCTTAAGCATTCATATCCTAGATTTGTCCAAATGAATCTAGATTAATCTATATGAAAATGCAAATTCACTGAATACATAAAACATATTTAAAGACATAAAATAGAGAATTGACAGAGTACAAATGTGGAATACCTGATCCGGATGTTTGGTGATGATTCTGATGTTTGAAGCAGTCAGGATCGTCTAGAATTCTACAGAATCGTCTGAGATCTGACAGAATCGTCTGAGATCTGACGAATTCGTCAGATGAATTCGTCAGAGACCTATAAGCAGAAAAACAGATACAAAACACAACGAATACTACTGTAATAGCAGACGAAAATGACACCAAATGACTCTATGAATACTGAATAACAGTTATGAACATAAATCCAAACAAATTACAATATTATAATGACAAATCATGATCTTAATATGAAATCTAAGCTAAATGGGTGAACTCCAAATGCAAAATAACATAAAAACTGAATTAACTATCTAATTTGCAGAATAAAACAGTAGAGAAAAGTTTGAAAAGTGCAAACTTTAGGCACTGATTGCCTCAATATGGACTGCAGTCGATATCGTCTCGCATCAGTACAAAATCATCTCGAATTGGACAGGTTCACCTCCGATCTGAACAGGTTCATCGATGACGATGTGTGCTGGCTTCGACTGAAAAACAGTGATGTACCTGCAACAAAATTGGTATGGGACCAGTGCAAATGAAAATTGGGATGTTTCAACGTAGATGGAGTTAAATTGTAGATAATTTCAGCCAGGGGGGTGCTAAGGGAATAGTTTAGGATTAAATAGGCTTAGGGGAGTAGTTAGGAGGTTGGAGATCATCCCAATTTTGGAGATCTCCAACGGGGGAGGGTCTCTAACGGTGCATACATGCTTCTGCCTGGATTGGAGACCCGTTGGAACAGAAGCTAACTTTGCAAAATCAGTTTTGCGACAAGATCGTCTGGACGTCCTAGTCCAGACGAAATCGTCAAATCTGGGGTGATATCGTCTGATTGGCGACGATATCGTCAAACGATCAAAACAACCTCTAAAATTGGCGTAGAAAAGGGGGAAACGGATTACCCGACGGTTAACGGGCGATTTGGGAGGTTAAATTTGAATTTTAAATTATTTACTAAGGTGAATGTAATTATTGTAATTTTACTACGCCAATTTTAGGGTGCTACACCTAGCATACACCGATATTTACCTTTGTCCACCTTCTTCCTCAATTGATCATGCTAATTTCTATAACTGTTCATGTTCCTGCTTGTCTCTAGAATTTCTGCTCTACATCACTTGGCTATATGCCTAACATTATTGCACTTATAACACTTAATTTTGTGATTCCTTGAAGTTGAAAATATCTTGTATTTCCTCCTGGTGAAGCCATATCCATTCCTGTCATGAACCCTACAATTAACTGTCTTATGACCAAACTGATTACAAGAGTGACAATACCCTTGAAAGAGATGCCCACTTCTAAAACTTTTATTGGTGAAACCATGTTCCTGTCTCTCATGTTTCCATCATTGCATACCTTGTATCCAAACCTATGACATGAGAAGCAACTTCCCTTAAAGAAACATTGCCTTGACCCCATTGGTCTCTTAGTCTCTTCTAATATGTTCTATTTCATGTTCCATTTGTTCCTCATTTGTGCATTGTTTATTTCCTTGTTGAACTTTCTATTGTCCAACTCTTTCTCAAAAATTTCACTCTCTCTTACACTCTCTTCTTCCTAATATTCTTCTTCCTTGGAGCTTGAGATTGACTCCTCTCCTTGTTCTCTTTATACCAATTCAAAACCAAGACCTGTCTTGTTTGATAAATATCTTTGTACCTTGATAATTTTATCCAAGTTCTTTGAGCTTCTCCCAAATTTTTGGAGCTTGTATTTTTACTCTTTTACTTCCTTTCTTAGTGAATCTACCTCATGCTCTAACCTTTCACATTCCAAGACCTTTACCTCTAGCTTCTCTTTAAATCTCCTTGTCTTAGCTATTGAGTTGGTTAGATCTTCTATAAGCTTTCCTTTCTCTTCATCATATTCTTGAAATTGAAGCTTGAGTTTTGAGTTCTACTTTCTTACCTTCCTCAATGCATCAAGGGTAGATATAAGCTCATACTCAATATAAAATTCTCCTTCCTCTACTATTTTATCTTCAAGGTCATCTTCATTCTTTTCTAATTCTTTTCCACTAGAATCACTTTCTTCTTCTTCTATTGCCATAAGTAGACTTTCTTCTTTTGGTCCTTCAAAAGCATATTCATATTCATCATCACTGAAATTGAATCCATTTCTTGTACAACTATCTTCAATATGACCAAAGTTACCACATCTAAAATACTTGAGAATTATTGGTGCCCTTTTCTAACATCATCCTTTTATTCTACCAAAAATAGAATTTCTTCTTCTTCATTGTCGAAAGACCTTCCATCACTATCACTTGAACTCTTACCTACCTTGTCTGCATAAAAACTCTTCTTATGCCTTTGGAAGAACTCCTTTCCTTGCTTTCTTTGACCATCCCTACTCTTCTTATGATCCTGTTTCTCATTACCATTGCTATTTTTAGCTTCTGGAAAATCAGTTGCATAGTGACCATATTTTCCATATTTAAAACACTTAACTAGTTTTATACCTTTATACTTTCTTGATTCCTTGTTCCTTCTACCATAATTTGTTTCTTCATCATTGGATACCTCATTACTTGAATCTGACTTCTTACCATTTAACTTCTTTGTAACTTTTAAGGCTGCTTCTTTCTTGGAAATAGGTTCCTCTTTTATTCTCATCACAAAGGCTATGAGAATTCCATGTAACTCATCCCTTGTCAAAAATTCAATATCTTTTGACTCTTCTATGGCTGAAATATTTTCACTATGCCTCTTAGGAATTAACCTTAAAATATTGTGACAAACATCTATTTCTTCAAATTTGAACCCAAGTCCTTGCATGGAGTTAACAACCTCATCCACACGAAGTAGGTATGCAACAACATTTTCCTCATCCTTCATATTTAGGTCTTCAAATGTTTTCTTGTGATTTAGCAATTTTGCCATCTTGACCTTTTTTTATTCCTTATATATACCTTTCATCTCATCCCAAATATCTTTTTTTTATGTGCAATGCATAAATTTTATAAACTTTGTTTTATACAAACCTTTTAAAATTACATTCATTGCCTTTGAATTATTTATTTGTAGGAGCTTACCATATTTATCTGTAGGTGGAGTATTTGGCGGTATGTATCCATCCTCAAATGCTTGCCATATTTCATTCCCTAGTTTCATTAGGTGAATCTTCATTCTCACACTCCATAGTGCATAATTGTTCCCATAGAACAATGGTGTTTTATTCCCTGAAGATCAATTCTGAGAATCCATCTGTGTTCCTGTGAGCTTTTTCTTCAAGTTGTTAAACTCTTCCAAAGGAACCTGCTCTGATACCAATTGAAGAACATAAGATTATATTGAGAGGGGGGTGAACAGTATAATATCACTTTTACTTTTCTTTCCTAAATAATACTATGCAATATATTAATGGCAATATCAATAATAGTAATCAAATCAATGCACAAATCACCACACATAATAGAGACACAAATTTAACATGGTTCACCCAATGTGGACTACTCCATAGAGAAAATATTTTACTCTAATTTTCTCAAAAAATATATTGGGAATCCTTCCCTATTACAATGTTTATATACCTCTATCCAAATGAGTTACCAATTCCCTAATTAATTTCATGGATATCTATCCACGGGAGAAATCCTTCTCCTTTTATTTGGCTGGTGATCCTATAGAAGACTATTGCCTCCACTACACTGGCTTGTGCATCTCTCTCCAATGAAGACCTTTTTCCTCACTCAAAAGACCTATCCTCACTACCTTGGCTTATGGAAATCTATCCACTAGAGACTACTATCCTCTACTTTGTCACCTCCAAATATTTCTCTCAACTCTATCTTAAATCTGCACTAAAAATAGTCCCATGGTCTATCACAAATCTACTCAAAATCTTTCTCAAATCTACACTAAACACTATCCTTCGATCTAGCATAAATTTTCTCAATCTCTATCTCAAATCTGTACTAAACATTGTCCTTCGATCTAGCACAAATCTTTGTCTCAAATATATACTAAACACTGTCCTTCGATCTAGCACAATTTTACTCAATATCTATATCTTGTCTAGTACAAATCTACCCTTAAATCTACACCAATATCTATCCTCAAATCTGCCCTCAAGCCTTAACACAAAGCTTGATCTAATCACAAAACAACTCTGATATATCTACCCCAAATCTTAACTCAAGGTTTGAACAAATCAATCAATCAACTTTGCTCTCAATTCTTCTCAAATACTTGCCTCAAATCTATCATAAGTCCTCTCAAGAACTTGCTCAATCTACTCAAAAAGTCTTCATCAAGACTTACCTTAAATATATCCAACAAGTCCTCACTAGAACTTGTTCAATTTGCTCAACAATTCTTCACCAAGACTTGTCTCAATCCTGCTTGTAAGCTTTCACAAAAGCTCACACAAATCTATCCTTAAGCTTTCATGAAAGCTTACTCAATTGTGTCCTTAAGCTTTCACAAAATCTTACTCAATTCTATCCTTAAGTCCCCTCTAGGAATTACTCATATCTGCTCACAAGATTTCACCAAAGCTTATTCCAATCAATTGCAAAACTTGCATATAAAAACTCAACTTAATCTTTTCAAAAAACCTCTTCAATGACACAAACAAGTTTCACTCAATATGTTTAACACTCACAAATCACTTTATTACTTTCAAACTCACTTTCAAATCAATTTAGAAATAAAGAATAAAATGTTTCACAAATATTGAACTATCACTCCAATGCATTCAATAAATAATGCTCAATCAACTTCACTCAACCAATCACTCAATGAAACACAACTTGCTTACAAATCCTAAACAAGTGTTTCACAATGCTTCCAACAACTCTCACTATGGAACTCAAAATTTGACTCAAAATTATTCCAGATTCACATAACAATGATACTCATGATCTTTTCACAAATCCTAATCATGCACATCAAATCTTACTCAAATATTTCCAACAATGTTTATCAAACAATCTCACATAACAATGATACTCATGTTCTTTCACAAACCCTAATTCAAGATAGTTCTCAATTTCACACTCAATTGTTCTCACAAACATTCACCAATCATGTATATTAAACTCACTCAAAAATTCTTATCAAACAAACCTTTTCACTCCAACTTTACATTTCACAACATCCAACTCAACAATATTTCACTCACAAGAAAGATGTGCCCATATCTTTTATTTTGATGAAGATTTTAACTTAAAACCTATCTCAATCATAATTAATATCTTTTGCCAATCTCAAAGGTTAGATAGCAAACATCCTTCTCAAAATTTTCACTCAATTAATCCTCTCAAAATTAATTCACCATTACAAAAATTAGCAAGACTCAAATACACCTTATTATATCCAAACTTATCAAAATATTTATCAACACATAAAATTCAATTTTATTTATCAACTCCAAATCAATCAATGTATAGAATATCAAGTTCCTTTATAATCTCTCTAAATATTATTCAAAAATTAATCCCTTAATTAAACCTTATTACTCTAACCATTATTTAATTTCTCATAGCACAAAATAATATAAACTAGTAAACACTTTATGACTCCCTACTTCCCAAGGCACTACATAAGCTTCCTTGACCTCAATGTGCTCCCCAACCTTGGTGATATTAAAAAATTTAAATGAAAAACTTTAGTGCATACCTTATACACCTTGCCCACATGCAAAACGGTAGCGCACACCTTTCACCTTGAACTCACGACCTCATTGTTTCCACTGTGCTCTAGTAGCTATTAGGCCACATGCCCACACAAGTCTAAAACTGTAGGTGCTTCCCTATGTTACTTCCAAAAAATTTTGCAATCAAAAAAACACAACAGACCTTCTCAAAAATTGATTGTGCAGGGATTCAAAACCCTAACCTTGTTGAGCAAGGTGCAGCGACAGTATTGTCATTGTTCTCAACACAGTCAAAAATATTGGTTGATGCAGTGGACAAGAGTTCAGAGGTTAATCAGAGTATGTACAGTGAAGTTAAAAGCTCATGAGAATGTTTTTGATGTTTGGGTGAAGTTGTTATAGGTTGTCCAAGAAGACCGAAGTGGCTCATATGCAAAAGAGAAGTGAAAAAGCAAAGAGGAAAAAGTGTCGCGATATCACGACATGTTGCATTTTCATGACCAAAAGAGAAGAGATCGTGACATGTTGCATTTTCATGACCAAAAGAGAAGATAAAATGCAAGGAGAAAAAGTGTTGCGATATCACGACATGTTGCATTTTCGCGGCCAGAAGAGAAGATAAAATGCAAGGAGAAAAAGTGTCGCGATATCGCGACATGTTGTATTTTCGTGGGCCAAAGCTAAGAGAAATAGCAAGGAGAAAAAGTGACACAATATCGCGACATGTTGTATTTTCGCGGGCCGAAGCTAAGAGAAAGAGCAAGGAGAAAAAGTGTCAAGATATCGTGACATGTTGTATTTTTGCGGGCCGAAGCTAAGAGAAAGAGCAAGGAGAAAAAGTGTCACGATATAGCGACATGTATTTTTGCGGGCCAAAGCAAAGAGAAAGGTAGAGAAAGAAAAAGTGTCACGATATCGCGACATGTCGCGTTTTCACGACTCAAAAAGGGCAGCCAGGTAGAGAAAGAAAAAGTGTCATGATATCGCGACATGTCGCATTTTCACGACTCAAAAGGGCAGGCAGGAAGAGAAAGAAAAAGTGTCGCGATATCATGACATGTCGCATTTTCATGACTCAAGAAGGACAGGCAGGCAGAGTAACAAAAGTGTCACGATATCACGACATGTCGCATTTTTGCGACTTGAAAAGGCCAGGCAGGCAGTGAAAAAAAAGTGTCGTGATATCGTGACATGTCGCATTTTCGTGACTAAAGACTAGGATGGTAAAAATGAAGACTGCATAGTGACGTGGACCCATAAGAAATCTTTAATGATTTTAAATCATTTAAGATGGTCGTTACACATGGAAAGAAATGGATGCATGCCCATGTGGAGAAAATGAACAATCAAAGGAGAAAACGAACAGTCGTCAAAATAGAAATGAAAAGCTTTTTCGAAAACCAAAACACATGCATGCACAAAGGAGAAAATGAACAGTCATGACCGAGAAGACGAACAGTCATGGTAGGAGAATATGGTGTCAATTCATTGCATGTAACGTGTTTGACAAAATGCCTACTCTATATATACAAAAGGAGTTACATAAACAAGGCGTTACAATTGACAAGTGGCGTATGAGAAATGAAAGGAGTTACAACTGGAGTTACAAATCAAAAGGATGGTTATAAAAGGAGTGTTTCTTGGAGAATTTAGGCACAGATTTTATCTTGCAAAGTGCATGAGAGGAGCGCGAGAGGAGTGTGAGAGGCGAGTGAGAAGGGTGTGTGTTGCATGAGCAATGTTGAGTAAGCAATAGACCAGTCAGGGTCTTGTAAAAGTGAAGGTATTTTTATGTCAATCTTCTAGTTCAAAATCGAAGTCCAAGTTGGTGCTCCTTCCAGTTGGTGCTGGTAAATTAGGGGTTGGTGCTCCTTCTAGTTAGTGCTGGTAAATCAGGGGTTGGTACTCATTTTAGTTGGTGCTGGTAAATCAGAGGTTGGTGCTCCTTTCTGTTGGTGCAGATAAATCATGGGTTGGTGCTCCTTCCAGTTGGTGCTGGTAAATCAGGGGTTAGTGCTCCTTTTTGTTAGTGCAGATAAATCAAGGGTTGGTGCTCCTTTTTGTTGGTGTAGATAAATCAAGGGTTGGTGCTCCTTTCTGTCGGTGCAGATAAATCATGGGTTGGTGCTCCTTCCAGTGGGTGCTGGTAAATTGATTGTAAATTTGTTGTTTTGCAAAGGTTGGATTTGGATGGGAGTCCAAATAGTCAATTTTTGAGGAGTAGCCAAATCGGTGAACCTCGGTACATATTGTGTTGTGTGATGCTCTCTTGTTATACTTGCTTTATTTGGTTTTAAGTTTTCATTATTTTGGCTTTAAGAGTTGAATATTTAAGTTTTAAAGAGCTACACTAATTCACCCCCCCTCTCAATGTCATTGTGAGACTAACAATTGGTATCAGAGCCAAGTTCCCTTGTCAAGCTAAATCAGCTAGGGTTGATCTTGTATTAGTACGCAATGGGTAAGAAGAATAGATCTTCCTCCAATAAGGCATCTCAGTCAGTTTCAGTTCCTATGGAAGAGAAAATTGAACTCAAAAAGATAGGAGTGAATTCTAAAGTATGTGATGAAAACCTTGAGATTGAAGTAGATCTAGAAGGTGAGTTGATCGCTGCACTTGAAGAGTTGAATATAGAAAGGAAAAATAATAGAATACTGTCCAAGAAGTTGGAAGAATATGGGGATAAGATCGAAGATCTCTTCTTACAAATTCATAAAGCCAAGAAAATAGAAGAAGCTTTGAAGTCACACTTGGATGATAAAGTCGATGTATGTAGCAAACGTGAAGAGGAATCTAACAAAGTTTTTAGTGATCTAAAGCTGCAAGTAGAAGATTCCAAAAGGATTGAAGAAATTCTTAGGTCACAGATCAATGAGAAAGATATTGTTTGTTGCAAACAAGAAGAGGAGATTGTTTTATTGAGGAAACAACTAGAAGAGGCCAATACAAATCTCAAATTTGAGAAGAGCACAGAGTTGCTAGATAAAATGATAAGGCAACAAATAAGCCCCATGTGTAAGCTCGGTCTTGGATGTGAAGCTGAACAACCTTCATCTTCTAAATCTACAGAGAAGAAGAAGTCCACTGCTGAAGGATCAAAGCAATAAAATCTTGAAGTTGAATCCTCAAAAGGAAGAAAATCTCAAAGGAGATCTACAACAAAGCAACCACAACAAAAGAGGTTCTATCACTCTCACTTTATTCATAATAATGCTTTTAATGGCTATTTTTTTAGATGCAACCATTATGGTCACAAGGCAATTTATTGTGGATTGAATAATAGATCAAAGAGTTATGCTAGTAGAAATACATCTGTTATTCCGGTTGAACACCATGTGCAATGTTTTAAATGTAATGGTCATGGGCACATAGCAAGGTTTTGTCCAAGAACTTTTGTATCTAATCTAAGGCAAGACAGTAGATTTCATCAGACATAAAGAATGCAACACAGACAGGGAAGAAATCATGTGCATCAAAGAAAGGAAAATAATCATCCATCAAGGATGAACAAGAGACAACCACACAAGAGAAATGTTCAAGTTCACAAAAAGGTTCAAAATAGGGATGCAGTTGAAAAACTCAAGCCCAAGTTCAAGAAAGGTTGGAGAAAGAAAGAAGAGAGGAAATCGTGTCTCCTTGGACTGAAGGAGACTACTCCTCTATTGCACTAAGCAGTTCCAGGTAGCACATCCTCAAGGGGAGCAATCTTAAAGTTTTATTTTAATGCTCCTATGTTGTTTGGTTATCTAAGGATGAAAGGCAAGTAGTCAGGGAGAGTTGTCGTATAGTTGTCAAAATGTGTTTCAGTTCATGTAGATGTTTGTGGAGATAGTGTCAAACTGATGTGCTTCAGTGAGAACAACATGGTGAACAACTAGGTTTTCGATGTAGCAGCTGATAGGCGTTATCTGAGATAGAACATGTAGCACAGGTCGACGTGTCATGGAAGCATAAGCTGGCAGGTGCTGGTTTTGAAGCCTGTAACATTCCCAATCTGTAGATAAAATAGAATCCATGTTGTGAGTATGTCTTAATTCATCTACCAATATCGAGGGAGGACTATGGTAAAGCTCTTCATGATCGTTATGAAAATTACTATCATCATGTAGGTGGAAGGCGTGAGGTTCTTAACCAAAAATACAACACATCATTTGGTATAAGAGAGCATCAATTTTCTCTAAAGAAGTAGCCATTATCAAAGAGATGCCAAAGTCAAATAAAACAGTGGCACTAACACCCAGTTCATCAAGAGTTCCAAGTGGCACATACAAGGCAGATACGTTGAGAGAATAGCGCCCAGGTGGTGAAGCACCAAGGAGGACAAGATGCCTATGCACCTAAGAAAGTCCTACATTATTTGAGAAATGTGAGATATTTCCCAAGGAATCCCTTGATCGCAACAATGAGAAATGCTCCCTGGAATCACATGAAGAACGTTTGCCTAAGACATTGAGTAGCCCTGACATATGCCCTAGCAAGAAACATAATATTGAGTGTTGATGACTACGCGTAGATTGAGGCTCCAATGCTAGATGTAACATTCCACTGTAAATACCTATGTAGGCAATGAAAACATTCATGGCAGCCGTTAGAAACCAGAGACATTGAGCTGCACAACGGATGCGAGGCAAAGTCGTCAGTCACGGAGGAGGTGGCAGTCAAAATGCTGAAGAAACAAGAGTCAAGAATTATAATATGATGAGCAGAGATTAGAGTGCTTATCCAAGAAGACTTTATGATAGAAAGAGTACCAGTGGAGGTGCATTCTATCTTAGAGATAGGTTTGTTGCATGGCTTAGTAAGAAACAAGAGTCAGTATCCTTATCCATAGCAGAGGCAGAATATATTGCAGTGACAATGTGTTGTACACAGGAGAAAGTTGCGAAAGGTCAGGTTAAGTTGGATTTTGTTCCAACAACAGAGCAAGTAGCAGATATCTTCACAAAATCGTTGCCCAAGGAAGTCTTTGAGAATCTTCGCAATAAATTGGGAGTGATCATTTTTCCCAAGAATTGACTAGCTATCGAGACCACATTCTCAGGGGGAGCATTTATGTCTTTGTTTATCTTTTTGCTCATGTTTGTGATCTTTGCTAAGTGTAATAATTTTTGTCTGAGAATGTTGTGCATGGAATCAGGGGGAGTTTACAGTAGCCCTTTTGGTATTGTTGTCAAAGGGGGAGAAGAGTTACAAGAAATTGGTCAAGAGTTACAAGAAATTGCACGTGTGTTGCCAACAATTCCAAAAGGGGAGATTGTTGAGCAAGGTGCAGCGATAGTATTGTCATTGTTGTCAACACAGTCAGAAAGATCGGTTGATGTAGTGGACAGGATTTCAGAGGTTAATCAGAGTATGTATAGTGAAGTTAAAAGCTCATGAGAATGTTTTTGATGTTTGGGTGAAGTTGTTACAGGTTGTCCAAGAAGACCGAAGTGGCCCATATGCAAAAGAGAAGCAAAAAAGCAAAGAGGAAAAAGTGTCGTGATATCACAACATGTTGAATTTTTGTGGCCAAAAGAGAAGAGAAAATGCAAGGAGAAAAAGTGTCACGATATCACGACATGTTGCATTTTCATGGCCGAAAGAGGAGAAAATGCAAGGAGAAAAAGTGTCATGATATCGCGACATGTATTTTTTGCAGGCCAAAGCTAAGAGAAAGAGCAAGGAGAAAAAGTGTCGCAACATCGCGACATGTTGTATTTTCGTGGGCCAAAGCTAAGAGAAATAGCAAGGAGAAAAAGTGTCCCGATATCGCGACATGATGTATTTTCGCGAGCCGAAGCTAAGAGAAAGAGCAAGGAGAAACAGTGTCACGATATCGCGACATGTTGTATTTTTGCGGGCCAAAGAAAAGAGAAAGGCAGAGAAAGAAAAAGTGTCGCGATATCACGACATGTCACATTTTCACGACTCAAGAAGGGTAGGCAGGAAGAGTAACAAAAGTGTCACGATATCATGACATGTCGCATTTTCCCGACTCGAAAAGGCCAGGCAGGCAGTGAAACAAAAGTGTCACGATATCGCGACATGTATTTTCATGACTAAAGACCAGGATGGTAAAACTAAAGACTGCATAGTGACGTGGACCCATAAGGAATATTTAATGATTTTAAATCATTTAAGATGGTCATTACACATGGAAAGAAATGTACGCATGACCATGTGGAGAAAACGAACAGTCAAAGAAGGAGAAAACGAACAGTCGTCAAAATAGAAACAAAAAACTTTTTCAAAAACCAAAACGCATGCATGCACAAAGGAGAAAACAAACAGTCATGATCGAGAAGACGAACAGTCATGGTAGGAGAATATGGTGTCAATTCATTGCATGTAACGTGTTTGACGAAATTCCTACTCTATATATACAAAAGGAGTTACATAAAGAAGGCGTTACAATTGACAAGTGGCGTATGAGAAATGAAAGGAGTTACAACTAGATTTACAAATCAAAAGGATGGTTATAAAAGGAGTGTTGCTTGGAGAATTTAGGCATGGATTTTATCTTGCGAAGTGCATGAGAGGATCACGAGAGGAGCACGAGAGGCGAGCGAGAGGCGAGCAAGAAGGGTGTGTGTTGCGTGAGCAATGTTGAGTAAGCAATAGACCAGTCAGGGTCTTGTAAAAGTGAAGGCATTTTTACGTCAATCTTCTAGTTTAGAATCGAAGTCCAAGTTGGTTCTTGGCATTAGGGGTTGGTGCTCCTTCTAGTTGGTGTTGGTAAATCATGGGTTGGTTCTCCTTCCAGTTGGTGCTGGTAAATCAGGGGTTGGTGCTCCTTCTAGTTGGTGCTAGTAAATCAGGGGTTGGTGCTCCTTTCTGTTGGTGCAGATAAATCAGGGGTTGGTGCTCCTTTCAGTTGGTGCTGGTAAATCAAGGGTTGGTGCTCCTCTATGTTAGTGCATATAAATCAAGGTTTGGTGATCCTTTTTGTTGGTGCAGATAAATCAAGGGTTGGTTCTCCTTTTTGTTGGTGCAGATAAATTAGGGGTTGGTGCTCCTTATAGTGGGTGCTGGTAAATTGATTGTAAAGTTGTTGCTTTGCAAAGGCTAGATTTGGATGGGAGTCCAAATAGTCAATTTTTTAGGAGTAGCCAAATCGGTGAACCTCGATACATCTTGTGTTGTGTGATGCTCTCTTGTTATACTTGCTTTATTTGGTTTTAAGTTTTCATTGTTTTGGCTTTAAGAGTTGAAGTTTTATGTTTTAAAGAGCCACAATGATTCACCCCCCCTCTCAGTGTCATTGTGATACTAACAAACCTCTTGCCATGTGAATGCCTTAACTCTGCCTTAGTTACCAACTATGCTAACCAACATTTTGGTTACGCTTGGGTTGCACCTCATGCACTTAAACCATCGCTTGCCCTCCAAAGGTTTTAATCACATGAATTTTCTTCTATCTCACAACAAAGTAGCGCACGTTTCCTTTTAGCCTTTGGATATTCAAATATGCATGGATGTCTTTTAATTAAAACTTTTACCCCTTTATATATCCTTTGGCTTATGCGCTTTTGACGTTGATTTATTTTGAATTTAAAATTTTGATTTAATAAATTATTTTATGACCTTTAACTTTGGTGCCCAATATTTATTTAAATTTAAATTTTAACCTTTAGGTTAAAATATTTAAATTTAAATAAATTAAATTAAATATTTTGCAACCTGCTCAATGGGTCTTTCGAGGAATAAATTATTTTTAATTACTCCTTGGACCTGTTCTCTTCACCTCAACCTGCAACCTGGAATATTATAATATTAAATATTATAATATTATTATTACCTTTTAAATCTGCTTCGCCCTCCTTGGGACTTCCTTTTAAACCTGCTTCTCCTTCCTTGGGTCTTCAACCTTTTAGGCCACTTTAGGCATATAATATTAAAAATAAATATTATATCCTATTCCTTTAAACCTTTCCTTACCTTTTGGAAAAACCTCCTGATGACCTTAATGATGACTAAATTGAAACAACAAACTCTTGACAACTCTTGACATCAATGACAACAAAACTTGCTCATATTTCCAACAATCTCCCCCTTTGTCATTGATGGCAACCCATTTTCCTTTAACCATTTCTTTTACCTTTTTCAGTTTTGCTCCCCTTGAGAAATTGCTCCCCCTGATTGAATGCTCTCCCCTAACTCAAATCTCTCCCCCTTTGACATCAATGGCAAAGGGCCACCTTTGGGGCTTGGGGCTAAGAATGAGACTCTTAGCTTAGCCCCTCCCCCACCTCCTCTCTTGAGGTGGTTAATTTTGGGGTGGGAGTATCTCTACTCCCAGCATACACTGATATTTACCTTTGTCCACCTTCTTCCTCAATTGATCCTTCTGATTCCTCTAACTATTCCTGTTCCTGCTTGTCTCTGGAAGTTTTGCTCTACACCACTTGGCTATATGCCCAACATTATTGCACTTATAACACTTAATGTTGTGATTCCTTGAAGGTGCAAATATCTTGTAGTTTCTCCTGGTGAAGCCATATCCATTCTTGTCATGAACCCTGCAATTAACTGCCTTATGACCAAACTGATTACAAGAGTGACAATACCCTTGGAAGAGATGCCTATTTCTAAAATTTCTATCATATTCCTATCTTTCATGTGTCCTGCACTGTGTAGCCTTGTGCCCAAACCTATGACATGAGAAGCAACGTCCATTGAAGAAACCTTGCCTTGACCCCATTGGTCTCTTAGTCTCTTCTACCCTGTGTTGTTTCCTGTTCCATATGTTCCTCATTTGTGCATTGTTCCTTTCCTTGTTGAACTTTCTATTGTCCAACTCATCCTCAAAAGTCTCACTCTCTCTTACACTCTCTTCTTCTTAAGCTTCTTCTTCCTTGGAGCTTGAGATTGACTCCTCTCCTTGTTCTCTATATTCCTGTTCAAAACCAAGTCCTGTCTTGTTTGATGAAGATCTTTGTACCTTGATAATCTTATCCAAGTTCTTTGAGCTTCTCCCAAACCTGTGTAGCTTGTATTTAGACTCTTTTACTTCCTTTCTTAGTGAAGCTACCTCATGCTCTAACCTTTCACATTCCAATACCTTTGCCTCTAACTTCTCTTTAAATCTCCTTGTCTTAGCTATTGAGTTGGTTAGATCTTCTATAAGCTTTCCTTTCTCTTCATCACATTCTTGAAATTGAAGCTTGAGTTTTGAGTTCTGCTTTCTTACCTTTCTTAATGCATCAAGAGCAGAGATAAGCTCACCCTCAAGATCAACTTCTCCTTCCTCTATCTATTTTATCTTCAAGATCATCTTCATTCCTTTCTAATTCATTTCCACTAGGAGCACTTCCTTCTTCTTCTATTGCCATAAGAAGACTTTCTTCTTTTGGACCTTCAAGAGCATCTTCATATTCATCTTCACTAAAACTGAATCCATTCCTTGTACAACTATCTTCAAGATGACCAAAGTTACCACACCTAAAACACTTGAGAATTATTGGTGCCCTTTTTCTAACATCATCCTTTTCTTCTACCAAAAATAGAATTTCTTCTTCTTCATTATCTGAGGACCTTCCATCACTATCACTTGAACTCTTACCTACCTTGTCTGCATAAAAAATCTTCTTATACCTTTGGAAGAACTTATTTCCTTGCTTGCTTTGACCATCCCTACTTTTCTTTTGATACCTATGTTTTCCTATTTCCCTATTCTTATGATCTTGTTTCTCATCACCACTGCTATTTCCAGCTTCTGGATAATCAGTTGCATAGTGACCATATTTACCACATTTAAAACACTTAACTATTTTTGTACCTTTATACTTTCTTGAGTCCTTGTTCCTTCTGCCATAGTTTACTTCTTCATCACTGGATAACTCATTACTTGAATCTGACTTCTTACCCTTTGACTTCTTTGTAAATTTGAAGGCTGCTTCTTTCTAGGGAATAGGTTCCTCTTTTATTCTCATCTCAAAGGTTGTGAGAATTCCATGTAACTCATCCCTTGTCAAAAATTCAATATATTTTGACTCTTCTATGGCTGAAATATTTTCACTATACCTCTTAGGAAGTGACCTTAAAATCTTGTGACAAACATCTGTTTCTTCAACTTTGAACCCAAGTCCTTGCATGGAGTTAACAACCTCATCCACATGAAGTAGGTATGCAACAACGTTTTCCTCATCCTTCATCTTTAGGTCTTCAAATGTTTTCTTGTGATTTAGCAATTTTGCCATCTTGACCTTTTTGTCTCCCTCATATATACCTTTCAGCTTATCCCAAATCTCTTTTGTTGATGTGCAATGCATAACTTTTATAAACTCTATTTCATGCAAACCTTTTAAAATTCCATTCATTGCCTTTGAATTATTCAGTTGTAGGATCTTACCATATTTATCTGTAGGTGGAGTAGTTGGTGGTATGTATCCATCCTCAACTGCTTGCCATATTTCATTCCCTAGTGCCATTAGGTGAATCTTCATTCTCACACTCCAAAGTGCATAATTGTTCCCATCAAACAATGGTGTTGTATTCCCTGAAGATCCATTCTAAGAATCCATCTGTGTTCTTGTGAGCTTTTCCTTCAAGTTTTTAAACTCTTTCGAAGGAACCCACTCTGATACCAATTGAAGAACACAAGCTTATACTGAGAGGGGGTGAACAAGTATAAGACCACTTTTTACTTTTCTTTCCCAAATAATATTATGCAATATATCAATGGCAATATCAACAATAGTAATCAAAGTAATGCACAAATCACCACACACAATAGAGACACCAATTTAACGTGGTTCACCCAATGTGGGCTACTCCATGGAGAAAATATTTCACTAAAATTTTCTCAATAAATATCTTGGGAATCCTTCCCTATTACAATGTTTATGGACCTCTATCCAAAGGAGACACCAATCCCCTAATCAAGTTTATGGATATCTATCCACAAGAGAACTCCTTCTCCTTTGCTCTGGTTGGTGATCCTCTAGAAGACTACTACCTCCACTACATTGGCTTGTGGATCTCTCTCCATTGAAGACCTCTGTCCTCACTCAGAAGACCTGTCCTCACTACCCTAGATTATGGAACTCTATCCACTGGAGACTACTATCCTCTACTCTGTCACCTCCAAAGCTTGCTCTCAACTCTATCTCAAATCTACACTAAACATAGTCCTTCGATCTAGCACAAATCTTCTCAATCTCTATCTCAAATCTGCACTAAACACTGTCCTTCGGTCTAGCACAAATCTTCTCAATATCTATCTCAAATCTGCACTAAATATTATCCTTTGGTCTAGCATAAATATCTATCTCAAATATATACTAAACATTGTCCTTCGATCTAGCACAAATCTTCTCAATCTCTATCTCTAATCTGCACTAAATCATATCCTTAAGTCTAGCAAATATTTATCAAATCTATCCTCAAAAGCACTTAACACTGATCTTGATCTAATCACAAATATCCTCTCCTAGATTTACCCCAAGCCTTAACACAAATCTTGAACAAATCAATCAATCAAATTGCTCTCAAGTCTTCTCAAATACTTACCTCAAATATGCTCACAATTCCTCTCTAGAACTTGTTCAATCTGCTCAACAAGTCTTCACCAAGACTTAACCTCACTAATCTATCCACAAGTCCTCACTAAAACTTCTCCAATCTGCTCAACAAGTCTTCACCAAGACTTATCCAATCTTATTGTAAGCTTCCACAAAAGCTCACACAAATATTTCCTTAAGCTTTCACAAAAGCTTACTCAATTCTATCCTTAAGCTTTCACAAAATCTTACTCAATTCTATCCTTAAGTCCCCTCTAGGACTTACTCAAATCTGCTCACAAGCTTTCACCAAAGCTTATTCAAATCAATTACAAAACTTGCATATAAAAACTCAACTCAATCTCTCACAGAAAACCTCTTCAATCACACAAACAAGTTTCACTCAAAATCTTGTTTGACTTACAGAAACATATAGAGAATGGTTAGAGACTCAATATGTTTCACACTCACAAAACACTCAATCACTTTCAAACTCTATCTCAAATCAGTTTAGAATAAAGAACAATTTGTTTCATAAAACTTGAACTATCACTCCAACATTTTTAATCAATAATGCTCAATCAACTTCACTCAACCAATCACTCAATGAAACACAACTTGCTTACAAACCCTAAACAAGTGTTTCACAATACTTCCAACAACTCTCACTATGGAACTCAAACTTTGACTCAAGATGATTCTAAATTCACATAACAATGATACTCATGATCTTTTCACAAACCCTAATCATGCACATGAAAGCTTACTCAAATATTTCCAACAATGCTTATCAAACAATCTCACATAACAATGATACTCATGTTCTTTCACAAACCCTAGTTCAATATAGTTCTCAATTTCACACTCAATTGTTCTCACAAACATTCACCAATCATGTATATGAAAACTCACTCAACAATGCTTATCAAACAAACCTTTTCACTCCAACTTTGCATTTCACAACATCCAACCCAACAATATTTCACTCACAAGAAAGATGTGCCCATACCTTTTGTTTTGATGAAGATTTGATCTCAAAACCTGTCTCAATCACAATCAATCTCTTTTGCCAATCTCAAAGGTTAGATAGCAAAAATCCTTCTCAAAATTTTCACTCAATTAATCCCCTCAAAATTAATTCACCATTACAAAAATTAGCAAGACTCAAATACACCTTATTATCTCCAAACTTATCAAAATATTTCTCAACACATAAAAGTCAATTTTCTTTATCAACTCCAAATCAATCAATGTATAGAAGACCAAGTTCCTTTATAATCTCTCAAAATAATATTCAAAAATTAATCCCTTAATTAAACCTTATTACTCCAACCTTTATTTAATTTCTCAAAGCACAAAATAATATAAACTATTAAACACCTTATGACTCCCTACTTCCCAAGGCACTATATAAACTTACGTGACCTCAATGCGCTCCCCAACCTTGGCGCTATTAATAAATTTAAATAAAAACTTTAGTGCATACCTTATACACCTTGCCCACGTGCAAAATGGTAGCGCACACCTTGCACCTTGAACCCACGACCTCGTTGCTACCACTGTGCTCTAGCAGCCATTGGGCCACATGCCCACACAAGTCTAAAACCACAGGCGCTTCCCTATGTTACTTCCAAAAAATCTGACGATCGAAAAAACACAACAGACCTCCTCAAAAACCGATTGCATGGGGATTCGAAACCCCAACCTCTTGCCATGCGAATGCCTTAACTCTGCCTTAGTTACCAACTACGCTAACCAGCATTTTGGTTACGCTTGGGTTGCACCTCATGCACTTAAACCGTCGCTTGCCCTCCAAAGGTTTTAATCACGTGAATTTTCTTCTATCTCACAACAAAGTAGCACACATTTTTATTAGCCTTTGGATACACGAATATGCATGGATGTCTTTTAATTAAAACTTTTACCCCTTTATATATGCTTTGGCTTATGCGCTTTCGACGTCGATGATTTATTTCAAATTTAAAAATTCGATTTAATAAATTATTTTATGACCTTTAACTTTGGCACCCAATATTTATTTAAATTTAAATTTTAACCTTTAGGTTAAAATATTTAAATTTAAATAAATTAAATTAAATATTTTGCAACCTGCTCAATGGGTCTTTCGAGGAATAAATTATTTTTAATTACTCCTTGGACCTGTTCTCTTCACCTCAACCTGTAACCTGGAATATTATAATATTAAATATTATAATATTATTATTGCCTTTTAAATATGCTTCGCCCTCCTTGGGACTTCCTTTTAAACCTGCTTCTCCTTCCTTGGGTCTTCAACCTTTTAGGCCACTTTAGGCATATAATATTAAAAATAAATATTATATCCTATTCCTTTAAACCTTTCCTTACCTTTTGGAAAAACCTCCTGATGACCTTAATGATGACTAAACTGAAACAACAAACTCTTGACAACTCTTGACATCAATGACAACAAAACTTGCTCATATTTCCAACAAAAACTCATATAAGGTAATAAGCTTATCCATAATTACCTCATGGATTCCAAATCAAGCACCTCAGTCATGCCAAAGAGGGTAGCTAATGCCTTGGAATTAACTTATGTGCTAGTCAAACAAGAGTTGGTGCAGCTAGATGGGATCCTGATACTCATACTAAAATATCTACAACTTTATTTGTATGCTTGCCCCTATGTGACCATTATATAAGAGGTAATTATGATTAATATCCTCTCATAATTTGACCTCTACCTCTTCCAATACTGCACTATGAAGATCAATATGTACCTCTCTTTGTATTGGTCCCACATTTTTTTAAGGACTCACTCCAGGGTTAATATGGGTGCCATCTAAACCTCTTTGTAGACACCTAAAACATGTCATGTTTAGGATAACTACTAACATAGGCACATTCACAGGCCATGTGACTAAACCTTGGACTTTCCAAGTATCAAAAGTGGTTCTCACCACTCATATGGGGTAGTCTTAGCCCATCCAAGCTTGGCCACTGTAAACCAGAGTGGCTAGATCCTGGCCGCTCAAGCTCAGAGCGGCCAAACCTCAGCCATTGTAGATGACAACGGCCAAATCTTAGTCATTGCAGATGACAACGACTAAGCCATAAAAGTGACTTACCGATAAATCGGCCCATTCATGGGTGGAAGTGGCAGTTTACATGCAATAAAGGTGAGCGGGGATAACTTTGCATTCCCTTTCATGACCAGTTCACATGGGAGACTTAAGTCCAAATTTAGACTTTAGTTAAACATAGAAAAATAAAATCTTCTCATGCTAACATCCTCTACGCATGAGGGATTCAGTCCTAGGGTTTTGAACATAGACCTAGGGCTTCACATACTTTAAAAGGTGCAAGCCTAAGAGCACCAAGGGATCATGAATTGAATAGAACAGGTCATTGAGGAGAGCTTTTCAAGACTTGGAGAGCTTCCCTTGGAGATCATTTTTATAGTGAAGCCCTACCGGATTGGAGAGCATATTGGAGCATCTTTGAGGAGCGACAAAGTGCTAGCCAATTTAGGGGTTTTCCATCTACAGGATATTTGATACAACGGATAAGAAATGACAACTATTTCAACATCGAAAACAAGCTTAGATCCATAGCCTTGGAGTACTAGAAATAGGTTCACCTTAGCGGCCGCTATCTTGGATAGTGGCCCATCGGCCCAATCTAGTATTCTTTGTACTAGTTTCTTACATCTTAGCTTGTTACTTGCTTTTCATGTCATTAGCATAGATTTGCTTCATTTACTTGTTCTGATAGCACTAGTTTCATTGCATTTGTTTTCATTAAGTGTATTCATTGCTAACAGCCTCATCCAGGGAGGCAATCTCGGACATCTAAGCGTGTGTTGTTGTTTCATTGTTTATAGGGCTACAGGTTCATCGGACAAATCCACAACATATGAAAGCAAGAGGATCCCTCTAGCAATCAGACCTAGAGAAGGAGGCATCTGTAAGCCCTCATACATTTTTGTGTGCATCATCGAGAAGCCTGATAAAGCATGCCACCCCTTGCAAGGGGATATTTTATGCACCTGCTACCTTCTTTGTGTGTAAAATCATGTATCAAATGAAGGGTATCCCTTAGAGGGATTCATATGTAATCGGATCTTGGAAATATCAATACAAAAGCATTCATTCATTTATTTCTTCGCATTCTGGTTATATCTTCTTTTATGCCTTTCATTTAAATGCATGTTTAAATGTTAAAATATTCCATTAAATCGCAAGTAGAGTAGTGGGGGATGGTGCACCGCTTCCCCGGGGTCACTACAGATGGCGATCACGGTGGGACTCCTACCCAGTTCTATAGTTAATTTTCATTTTTTACCGCTTTACTGATTCGGGTTTTGTGTGCAGGTTTAGCCGCTCTGATCTACAATGGCCAAAAATCAGCCACTCTAGTCTACAATGGCCAAGAGTCAGCCGCTCTGGTCTACAACGACCAAAAATCAGCCACTCTGGTCGATAGCGGCTAGAACTAGAGTGCAGTAGAGGACAAAATATTGGTTCTCTGAGCTGGATTAAAGGTTGGTACAACTTTTCTGATGCTTTATGGTTTTCTTTCTGCTTTTGTTTTCTTAAAAATAGTGAAAATTAAGACATATTTCGATTTGGAAAACTAAAAGAATGAAAAAGAAAGAAATTGCATCTTCTGAATCTTGGGGTTTCTTTTTAGGTTTCCACTAGGCATTGCTAGGAACAATGGCTTATGCTTGTAAATTCCACCCTAGAATCCAACGTGCTAGAAACTATGTGTTGGTTTGCTTGCTCTAGGGCCCTTCTAGAGGCCATATTTGCACTAAATAGAGTGCATCCATTAATCTCATAAGTAGTTATGCATATTTCTGAAAATTGAAATGTATTTTGCATTAGGCATATAGGAAAGAGTCATTGTTGTTGTATGATGCATTTTACTTTATGCAAAAACTTAAAATGAACCCCACACATGCACACATGTTTTAAACATTGGGGAGTTGGATTTCATCACCAACCCTCATTTCAGTTCGGTGATATTGGCATTCATCTCCTTCCATCGGTTTACCCCCTAGAGCTTCCTAGAAATGGAATTAGGAACTTACTTATAGTGGTACTAAGTTACTTATGTTCAAACTATCTCCCACTATTGGAACAATTGGTTCAGAGTGGAAGAGCTAGGCGAACCCCCCACTGGGATTTAAGCGGTGTACCCTAGTCTCTTTTTGAGAAAATCATGTTTGGCATGGGTGTTCTTGATTACCCCTATGGATGAGTCTCCTCATTCTAAATCCAAAACAAGAGCAAGAAATAAGAACAACAAAACATCTAAATACAACAAACAGTTTAGGGCACACTTAAATTGATAATCAAGATAAACATTTGCTTGATATTGTTTGGCTATATTTAATTGCAACACAAAAAGCTAAATCCGCAAACACAATGGTCAAAACAAGAAGTAAACATCCTCGGTCTGATACCGAGGGAGAATCTGAAGCAACCCATACCCATAGGTGAAGTCGTAGTCACATTGGAAGACCCACTCGTAAGACCGTGAGATGCAGTTCTACGAGTCTTAGGGGTGATAACTCAACCCTTGGGGGTTCTCCTTGAGAAACCCCAAATAGGGAGCAACATCATGGAACTACATCACATAAACACAAAGAGGCCTCATGGCCATCATCATCAAGGAGACATGAGGAGACCTCAAGGGCTTCCTCCAAAAACACAAAAACTTCTCAAAGACATGAGGAGGCTTCAAGAGCTTCCTCCCCACATGGACATAAGAGGGGTTCTAAAACCCATTCTTCACACAGGGATGATGAGGCTTCCATGCCTCCATCCTCATGGAGAAAGGGGGTGACCACAAAGCCTTCATCATCAAAAGGACACACAGGAGTCACAACATCCCAACATTCACATGAGATACTTAGAATAGATCAGCCCACTGAGGGGCATGAAACTAGAGATACATCCAGTCATAGACATCAAACAAAATATATCCTTCACACAAGAGGAAGGATTCCAATAGACTATGACCTCATTGGAATAAATGGCACCCCATGGGATCAGCCATGGAAAACAAGATAGTTAGATGAGTTGGATCGGATTTATTCGAGGCCACCTCCCAAAACCATAGCCATAGAGAATTTTGCATCTGGAAGTTCATGAACCATGACTTCTAAGCCCACTTCTCAAACTAGGGGTGCCTCAGGGTGACCCCGTAGTAAACATATAGAGTCTGATCATAGAGACACTCAACAATACATTGAACAAGTTACATTAGCTAGCAAGAGCAAATAAATAGCAGAAACCTCTTCGAGGAATCTATGAATCAAAACCACTAGAATAGGATCAGATAAGCATGAGTCTTCTATGATAGCACAAGTTAACCACATGCGATGGCTAGAGAATGCCTTACACAAAGAGCGAGAGCTTGTGGAAGCTCTCGAACATGACAAGCAAAGAGAAAGGTTATTGCACCAACATGAGCAACATTTAAGAGAGCAAGTTGAGCAGCTAGCTTGTATCAACCAACAAGCAAATAGAAATGATCATCAAAGAGATCAATGTGCTGACTCACCAAGAGAGGGGTACACTAGACAAGAAGGAAACCCACAACAAAACCACCCTCCAAATCATGAATAAAATCCAACTGGTGGAGAAAGGGTAAACCTGATAGAGCAGGATCAGACACATCCTGAATCCCCTCGTAGGAGGGAAGAAAATAGAGTAGATCAAGTGGATAGAGGGCTACCTCCACCACCACCATGAGGGGGTCTACAAGAGGAGGAACTCCTCACCTCAAAGGTATTCCAAGCACTCACTAAAAATATGAAGTCCTTTGAGAAACAAGAGACGGTTGGGAACCAACCAACATTGAGCAAAATACACAATCAGCCATTATGTCCATCAGTCCCTAGCCCTACATACCCTAAGCATTTTGAGATGCCTAGGTTGGAAAAGTTTAAGGGTGAAGAGGATGCACAAGAGCATGTTACCAATTTCATAAATGCATATTTTCATCTTGAAGACAATGATGCTCTTATGCTAAGGACATTCATTATGATATTTTTGGGTGCCACCACTCAATGGTTCAACCAACTGCCCAAGCATAGCATATCCAATTTTGAACAACTAGTGAACGCTTTCCTGAAGCATTTCTCTTTTGGTGCTAAGAGGAAGGTGAACCTTTCAGACCTGGCCAATTTGAAACATTATGACGATGAGCCAGTAATGGATTATGGGAATAGATGGAGAAAAGTCATGGCAAAATTATCATTCTCCGTCCCCACAGAAGAGATTGTCCGCATGTTCACCAAGAGTTGTTCCAAACACATTTCCCTCTTGCTACAACTTCAAAAATACCCCTCATTTGAGGAGGCCTTGGCACAGGCCAAACTCATTGAGGACATAAAAGTAGATGAGGGAACCATCAAACTCTAAACCAAGGAGTGGAACAAAAATGACAAAAATGGCAAATACAAGCAGAAGCAGGCAAACCCTGCTCTAGTTAATCAAGTGGTATTGGTTGCACCTAAGGATGGGGTTGCGCAACAACCCCAGAATTATCAAGCATAGCCCCCACCAGCCAATTATGATCAAAAGAACAATCAAGGGTGAAATAGAGAACGCAAACCCCCTCGCTATTTTACACCATTGATAGAATCAATGCAATCAATCTTCAACCAATTGAGTGAGGTGGGAAATATCAGGTTCCCTGATATACCTCTTATAGATCCCAACCATCCTAAGCCAAAAGGATATAGGGAAGATCAATTTTACCCTTATCATAGGATACTAGGGCATAACATTGAGGTTTGTGTTGGTTTCAAGCACCAGGTGCAAAACATGATTGAGGCGGGAGAACTTAAAGTTGACAACCCACTGGCTCCTAACAATAGAGATATGGGCATATACAAAAACCCTCTACCAAACCATGAGGCCCCTAGAGGGCAAGGTGCACAAGTCAATCAAGTTTGAATTGATATGCCTACCCACGGGTGCGTTGGGATGGTTGAAATTGTCAATATAGCAACCAGGAGTAGACGGTATGGTCAACCACAACCTCCTACAACTCCCATTAATGTCCCCACTGCACCTAGGTAGAGGCAGGGGCAAAAAAACCTTCCAGGTCCACCAACCCGACCTGTGGTAACTATTCGGAGTAGACTTGAGCAAAACTTACAAATGACTCCAGCTAAGCTATCCATCTATGAGCTCATACAACAGTCCCCAAAGCACAGGGAGACCTTGATGGAGATTTTAAGGTTGATTGAGCTCCAACCACAAGATCCAAATGCATTCACCCATTTTGTGGGACAAGTACAAGAATGCCAGGAACCTGTAATTCGATTCTATGATCATGAGATTAAGATAGTGCCTACTACCTTACCATACCCTCCATTGCACATTGTGGCGTCATTCAATGATTTACCTTTTAAGAGGGTCTTGATCGATACAGGTTCATCAATCAACATCATCACAACAACAACAATAGAACACCTTAAGATCCCCAAGTCCAATATCATTTCGGGAGCCTACACATTAAGGGCTTTCAATGATGCTTTATGCAATACTATGGGAACGATAGTCCTACCCATCAAGGTGGGGCATAAGACCATCCCCATGATGTGTCATGTCTTGTAAGGGGCCATGCAATACAACATCCTCCTAGGGTGTCCTTGGATAAGGGACATGAAGTGTGTTCCTTCAATCTTACACCAATGTGTCAAGTATGTGCATGATAACAAAGTCTACATGGTGTTGGTTGATGAAGAGCCATTCAAATATGTCCATCAGGTGGATTGTCCAGGAGAATTTGTGATTCCTTCTACCCACTTGTATGTAGGACCTTCATCTCTAGCTACGCAACTGAATGATAAAGACAAAGGGGTACAAAAGGACCCATCCACATCAACACCTCATCTAGTGCCCAACATGACTAATGCTTCTAAGAGACCATCAACATCTAAACCAAAAGACAATCAGAAGCTAAAGGTACCCTTAGTTGAGGAAAGAAATCCCAAGGAAGCGCTAACCATAGCCATTGAGAAAATTCCAAGTCCCATGGAAGAAGAAGATCTCCAAGATCAAGTTGAGGAGATACTAGAGCCCACTTTGCCAGTGTCGTTTGTAGGATCATCCACATCACATGCGACTATACACTTGGAAAGTACAGGGATAGGAGAGTATCTTGTGTAGAACATAACATTCATACCCATAATAGAGTCCACACAAGACATGGGATGACCAAAGGACTTATGACCACCAGTGGGAATAGTGGTTCCACTTGGAATCCCTCCCAACCAGATAAACTTTGTCTATGTTGGACTAGACTGCACCCATAAGTCTACTGATGAAGAAGAGGACAATGATGAATTATTCACTATTAATGTTCATTACCTCTCTAATCCTGAGTTTTCTCTAAGCTACTTCGAACATTGCCATTGGCATGGTTATGGTCTTGGTATATATGAGCAGGGGCATAGGCGGCCATTCGAGCCACAATACCAGCTTCCCACTTATAGGTTTGGGTTAGGCTATCATATCAGAGGTCGAGATGACTCTTTAGTAGTAGCCTTGGATAGATTAAGCTTGGGGTTAGGAGAAGACATCGATTTTATTCCTTATCACCCACCAAGTACAAGACATCTGAGCAATAGACAAGTGGTCATGGTGAGCATACTACCACCTGAAACCTATCATCCAAGCTCCACAATTGATGCCACCCCAATGGGTTACAACTCATGGGATGAAGAACAAGAAGAAAATGGATATGTGGCAAGTGATGATGAAGCACAAGCAAGCTTGGCCTATCATGGGCCTTGCTATTTACATAGATTTACTTGGTCCATCCACAATGAGAGTGGATTCATATCGGATGAAAGTGGCTATGAGTCAGAGGACTCAATAGAGAGAGCCTACCTAGGACCAAGGCAATGGCCCCATAGCTTGGGGTAAGAAACTAATGCAAATGGCTTCTTCATAAGTGATGAAGAATATGAAGATGAGATAGAAATGGCCTACTTAGGGCCAAGACACGAGCCTCTTATCTTGGGGCCACATACCAATGCTAACGGTTTCTAGATAAGTGATGACGACTTTGAAGATGAAATTGAGATGGCTTATCTTGGGCCTCACCACTTGCAACAAGTCAATGCACTGGTAGAAAGAGAAGCGGCACTTCATGCCATAGACCCCAATTTGCGATTTTTGGGAAGACCTATCGACTTAGTTGCCATTCACCGTGTGGTCAATCCCCCTCCACCTACATTCAGAGAGTTGTTAGAGCCCAATGATCCTATTATCCGACCTACTCAGGGGCCAGATCCAGAAATCCCTTTTCCTCCAGAACCTCATCGTGAGTATGGAAGGGAGACCTCTGAGATAAAATTTCACCCATGTGGTCCTGGAGATTTCATTCCATCCATCAACATGATCTCCATTGATTTGACCACTCCACTTCATAACCCAGCAGATCCCATGAAACCTTTGTGTCTTGATACAGAGGCTATTGATTGGGATCGCGTTGATTCACCCATAGATCCTGAGGATATTTTCTCTAATGAAGAGACATTACAACCATTCCATTTTGCATCAGGCTATGTTTATGATGTGTTCCATGCTGGTTTGGATCCTAAGTCAGTAGGACTTGTAAATCCCATCGATGACATTCACTTGATACCCACGCCTCACCAGTTGGAGGATGGGTCACATATGGCTATAGAAGCAACTTTCGAGGTGGACATCAGTGATGATCCTACTCAACCAAATAAAGTCAAGTTCGGAGAAAGTCTATCTCCAGAGGAACAAGCCATCATTATCCCTCTCCTTAAGGAGAGGCCAAATATTTTTGCTTGGACTTACAAAGACATGCCAGGGATTGACCCAAAGTTAGTTGTTCACAACCTTTCATTGGATCCCCTAAAGAAGCCAGTCAAGAAAAAGTTGAGGAAAATGCATCCAACCATCGCTTTGATGGTAAAGAACGAGTTGCAAAAACTATTGGATGCGATCTTCATAGTTCCCATCGACTATCCTGAATGGATCTCAAACATGGTGCCCATGGGAAAACTAGATGGAAGAGTCCACATTTGCATGGATTTTAGAGACTTGAATAGGGCAACTCCAAAGGATTCATTCCCATTGCCAAACATAGATGCTCTTGTTGATGCCACCGTAGGTCATGATATTCTCTCCCTAATGGATGGTTTTTTTGGGTACAATCAAATCTGGATCAAACCTGAGGACCAACACAAGACTGCTTTCATTACTCCATGGGGGACATTCTATTACAAAGTGATGCCATTTGGCCTAAAGAATGTTGGTGCCACATATCAGTGGGCCATGACATACATCTTTCATGACTATATGCATAGGATCTTGGAGGACTACATTGATGACCTACTGGCCAAGTCCCTATTGCGGCAAGAGCATGCTCAAGTCCTTACAAAGGTTTTCGATCGCCTCATTGAGCACAACATCATATTGAATCCTAAGAAGTGTGTGTTTGGCATAACTTCTGGTAAGCTCTTAGGGTTCATCATTTCCAAGAGGGGCATCGAAGTCGATCTTGCAAAAGTAAAGGCTATATTGGAAATGGCCACCCCTACCAACATTAGGGAGTTAAGAAGCCTACAAGGCAAGGTAGCATCCATCAAATGGTTCATCGCTCAATTTTCAGACAAATGTCGACCCATGAACCGGTTGCTATGCAAGGATGTCCCATTTCATTGGGATGAAGAGTGCCAACAAGCCTTTATAGAGATCAAAACATACCTGGCAATGCCACTAGTATTGGCTCCACCAAGGCTAGACATACCATTTTTACTATACATATCAGCTACTAATTTTGCTTTGGGCACCATGTTAGCCCAAAAGAATGCATAAGATAAATAGCAAACTCGTATATTACATTAGTCGCACCTTGGTGAGTTATGATCTGGGATATGCATATGTAGAAAAGTTGTGCTTGGCAGTGGTCTTTGCAACCAAAAAGTTTCAACACTACATGTTGAGCCATATGACCTACGTTATATCCAAACAAAATCCTTTGCAGTACATGATGAACAAGACATATCACAATACATGTACTACAAAGTGGATCATGCTATTGATATAATTTGATCTAGAGTTCATAAGCCAAAATTCCATCAAGGGATAAGTCATAGTAGATCAATTAGCAGAGGCACCTCTTCAGGATAGCAAGCCTCTCACTATAGAGTTTCCTGATGATGCAGTCTTTGCATTATCAAATCTGTTGGAACTCGAAGAACCTGAGAAAGAAAGATATATGGTATTGTTATTTGATGGCTTGAAATGCAAGCAAGGGGGTGGAGCAGGGATAGTATTTATCACACCGTAGGACACCCCACTGACCTTATCATTCAAGCTATATTTCCCTTGCATGAACAATAATACAAAGTATGAGGCCTTGATCTTGGGGCTTCAAACAACCTTGGCAATGGGTATTAAAATATTGAATATCTTTGGTGACTCCTTGCTCATAGTTAACCAAGTCAAAGGATTGTTCCAATGTAGGTGCCCACTCTTGAAAGCTTACAAGGAGCTTGTTGACACTTACCTAGCCCGATTGGAATGGTATGACATCGAGGCAATCCCTCATACATAAAATAGATTTTCAAACACCATGGCATATTTGGGATCCTTAATCCCTCAAAATCCATCTACTGATTTCACAACCATTCATGTGAAAGTGCTCATGCACTCAAAAATAAAACATGAGGCTATTGACAATCAAGAGTCAGTCAACATGATCCAAACTGAACCAAATCAGGATTGGTCCTTCAGAGTTAGAGCTTTCTTGCAAATGGCACCTTGGGAATATTTGATCTCTCAAGGTCCTACGGAGTGTGGTACAACCATTCACCATAGGGTTGTTTCCCAATCTATGTTCTTAGATTCTGAATCACAGGGGGAACATGTCATTTTATCCATAGAAGTTGTGGCTTATCAGGATTGGCTTTCCCAATTGCAATATTTTTTGAAGCTTGGAATGATACCGCAAGACCTATCGCATGCTAAAATATGAACCTTTAAATAAAAGGTGACAAGATACATTTTTCTAGGAGACATCCTCTACATATGAGGTTATGATGGAATGCTCCTTTGTTGTCTTAAGCTCTAGAAAGCATCCTAGACAATTTCTCAAGCTCACAATGGTACGTGTGGTGGTAACTTCAGTGGCATGGTCATCATTAAGTGCATATTGAGAATGGGTTACTATTGGCCCACAATGGAAAAAGACTATTTTGAGTATGTCAAGAAATGCATCAAGTTCCAGCATCATGCAAACCTCACCTACCTGCCATCACAAGCCTTGAAACCCATCCAAGTAGCATGGCCCTTCTCACAATGGGGACTAGACTTGATTGGGAAGATCTCTTCCCAATCGTCAGGCCAACACACGTTCATCATAACGGCCACTAAGTACTTTACCAAATGGGTCGAAGCGATCCCCTTTACATCAACTACTAGACCAAGGATTGCGGAGTTCATACTCCACAATATCATAAGTCGGTTTGGGGTCCCTTAAAATATAATTTTGGATAATGGGTCATCTTTCAAGAACAAAAATGTGTGTGCTTTAATGAATAAATACCATATTCAACATAGTTTTTCAACACCCTATTATCCGCAAGCAAATGGGTAAGCATAAACCTCAAACAAAACAATCATCTCCATCTTGAGGAAGACGGTTAAAAATAATCATAAGGATTGGCATTTGCAATTACCTCTTGCATTATGGGCCTACAGGACTAGTGTGCGGACATCGACTGGGGCAACACCATTTTCACTTGTATATGGCACTAAGGCCATCATGCCCCTAGAGTTGGAGATTCCAACCTTACATGTAGCATTGAAGGACTTCATAGATGATGACACCATGTGACAAGGCCACCTTGATTAGTTGACTCTTCTTGATGAACACCAAGTCAATGCCTTGGAGCATCTTCGCATTTATCATGATTGCCTTGCACAATCATACAATAGTAAATTCCACTTGAGGGAATTCAAAGTTGGAGATCTTGTGCTCAAAGAAAACCAACAGAGCTCAAATATGTTGTTGCACCTGCGAGACAAGTTTACGACAAAAAATTCAAAAATAACAAAAACATTCAGAAAATTCAAAAATAACAAAAACATTCAAATATGTCAAAAACACAAAACAAAAAAAAATCAAAAAAACATAAAATTCAAAATTCTATCAAAAATGCTCCAAGGGTACCCAATCCGCTTGGTCAAAATCAATCAAAAATGCTCCAAGGGTATCTTCACACCACTTGGTCAACTTCAGTAAAATGCTCCAAAGGCATCTTAAAGTCCCTTGGTCAAAATTAATCAAAATACTCCAAGGGTACCTAATCCGCTTGGTCAAATCAATCAAAAATGCTCCAAGGGTATCTTCACACACTTGGTAAACTTCATCAAAATGATCCAAAGGCATCTTAAAGCCCATTGGACAAATCAAATCATAAAATCTCCAAAGGCATCTTAAAACCCTTTGGTCAAAAACAATGCAAAAATAAAAAATACAAGAACATTTGCATATTACATCTGCATCCACATAGTTTCATTTCATTATAACATACATATTCATTACATCACCATATATTATGATCACATTCTTACAAATGGTGCCACAATTTGTATCACAATCACAATATTCATATACATCTGCATCCATGTGAGTAACTATGTTTTTCAACACAACCATATCATGTTGCTATAAGGAATATACCAAGGTTTCCTAGTCTTTAAACCATGTCTAGTGGTCTTATCAGCTTTTGTAGAAAGCCACCTTTATTAGTAGAGGGCAAGGTCTAGTTGTGATAATACCTTGGATATTCAGGATCCCATCACTAATTGAAACACTAAAATCCTAGCTGGTACAAGGGAAATATGAAAACTACAAAAGTGGTCTAGGTTACCTTAAGTGAAAAGGATCTTCCTTGCTTATCCCCCTGTGCGACCGGTTTAAAGGTGCTAAGAATTGGCAAAAGGACAAGTTCCGCCCTACCCAAAAATGAGTGATTATCATCACTGCATAAATCCCTTGCTTTCATTAACACAAGCAAAAATCCCAAAATAAAGCACAAATTCAAGACCCTAGTTTTCAAAGTCATAGTTCAAAGAATGCAAAAACAAATCAAATAGTGATTATCATCACTACATAGGTCCCTTGCTCAAGAAAAAAAAATCAATCAAAATAAACAGTGATTCTCATCACTACACATGAGCAAGTATCCCAAATGAAATGAAGAAAAGAAGGGAATGGAGCTTGAATCCCTAGAATTCTTAGCATTGTACAAAACTGGAAGGAGATATCCTTATGCATGACGATATGTCTATCACAATTGCTTATGGAATTGGTATAGACCAATGTTTGCATGTGGATGAGCTAGCTTAGGTAACCTAATATTGCCTAGTGGTATAGTCCAACTAAGTCCAACATAAGGATGAGATGAACACTTGAGGATACCTGATCTTAGAAATGAGCTGAAAGAATATTTCCTAACATTAGAGGAAATTCTTGGGTTCTATCTTAAAATATATATTCATTTGCACACACAGAGATAATGAATATCTAGGAACATGGTGAAATCCTTGCTTTTCAAAAGTCTTGTATGGTCAGTACATAGTTTTTGATAGGGTAACTAGAGTGTTTGAAGTCTTAGGAAAAACCTCAAAATTTCCCACATAGCAAAAAATCATATCATCAATCACATCATCAACTTTATTTATAAGCTTTTATAAATTAGGGGGTATTAATAAAATAAACTAGATATCGGATATATGTCAGAAATGATATTTAAACGGCCACTGATTATTTTATATCTTTTAAATTATAGAATCTTATCCATAAAATACATATATTCCACACTATTACATTGCACATATGTATGGTTTAAATAATTAATTCTTATGATTACAATGATTATTAAAAATTCATGGTTGGTATACTTTCTATGGTATCACCCGTTAGATTGCTAGAATCATATCATATGCATTCCTTATGTTTTAAGTGATTAAAACATACAAGTTCATTCACATTATATTAAACACCATATACATAACACATTACATATTGTATTCACCTTATCATAGCATGAGTTAGATGCATACAATAAAATCAAAATCAAACATGCATTTAACAATAAACACTACATCCATAAATACATAGTGCATAACTCATCCATTCACATCATAAATTCGCCTATACATACAATCATAAATCCATCTTCAAGTCAATGCATGATACATCACATCATCGAATCATATCACATATACATGAGCATCCATCTAAACATACAAATCATCATAAATATCCTCTAACACATACATCAAATCATCATAATGCCATCATCACATCGCATAAATAAAACAAAAAATAAAACAAAAACATGAGCAATAAACGATACACATAATGAGTCATAATGCAAATATATCATATAAATGTGTGTATCAAGTACATGGGTATACAAAATTTCCCATGGGCTATAGTCATATAGGTCAAGCAGACCTCAAAAATAAAATCCAAGTGCATCATCAATCAAACATGGAGCCTGCACCCCCAGCATCACCTCTTCCTTATGGTTGTGTCATGAGTAGAGTGGTGTGAGCTTGCTGGTCTCTCTGTGTGAGTCCGGATCCTTTGGCTAGGATGGATGGAGGACTGCCCAGAGGTGGAGCGCTTGCTACCCTAAGAACAACCTACACCTTGTGTCTCCCGAGGAACAACTCCATGCCTCCTAAGCTGCATCTAGAGAGAGGCTATATGGGAGACATTCCCCTAGATCTGCCCCTCGTACTCATCTAGCAATGACTATAGGTATAGAATCTCTGCCCCTATATCTACCCTAGGATCTGCCCCAATATCACTCTATGGTGTAGAATAAGGAACAACAAACTACATCCTAGTGGCACTACCCCTCACAGTAGCCTATAAATCCTATATCTATAGTGTGAGCTACTCTATAGTGGTGTCTTGTTGTGCTATAGTAGCATCTCACTACTGTACCTAGATCTTGGTTGGCTGGAGCTCAGTATTGATCTCATGTAACTATGCTCTCAAAGGATAATCTCTCTCCTTGGGATCTAGCTCCTCCTCATCCTCCTCAGGAGCCTCCTGCTCCTTCGCTGCCACCTACTCTGTTGGATTGCCCCATATTATGGTCCTATCTTAGACTCTGTGCCCATTTGGATCTGCACCGTCATCCTCACCATCATCCTCACGGCCTAGGCTTCCATCACCATACCACATAAAATCCTCCTACCATTGTATAAATGTATCTATGACTCCCCCAATGACTCCTGGGTCAACTGTTGGGGCATCCTCCTCATAGGAAAGCTTTGTTATCCATAGTTGAGGAAGGTCTCTCTCTGTTGCAAGGTGCCTGTACAAAAATATAACTAGTGGCACATCCTACTACAACCCATACTAAAAAAGAACCTAGGAGTAGAAAAAATACTCCCTGATGCCAACCTTACGATCGATGAGCCACCACTCATGTCGTGTCCTAGCTATAAAACTATTCGGGTCATCCCAAGTAGGGCACTCATGGTATAGGCACCATATGATATCTTTAGCCTTCATCACAATAAAATTAGAAGTGTAGTGGGAGAGCTCCCCTGCATGAGGAAATCTCTTGTGCTCCTCGCACCCTTGAGCCCATATAGCAGCATAGCATTGCATCTACTCCTTAATGATTGTAATCTCGATAGGAAGCCCTTTGGGGCGATCTATCTTGATGTGTTCCTATCCCCAAACTTGTAAGAGCAAGCTGCAAGTGATGCCAACGCGACCCTACTAGTGGATGTGGTACAACTCATCATAACATTGGACCAATAGAGACCTCCCCCATGCATAGATGATGGCCTCCTCATTGTCCATAAAATCTTGTACCATCATAAGGAGTTTCCATGATAACATCAAGCCTGAGCAATCTGGAATGAGAATATTGCTAACAACCATCAGCAACACTACGTGCCTCTCAGAGAAGACCTTCTCCCAGTACCAGCGCACAACAGATACACCACCAGATTTGGCGTCCTTGGAGGCATCTACAACATGCCTTTTGAACACCTGAGAAAATACAACATTATGATCATTGGTGGCTGAAGAGACAATGGTCACTCCATCAAAGGGGATCCAAAAAATCTTGTATACATCCTTCAGCGTTATAGTCATCTCACCGGTGGTAAGCTGGAAGGTATTAGTTCGGGAGATCCCATCGGTATACCAGGACCATGAGGTAAGCCTGATCTGACATAATATTAGGTAGCCTAGTAACATATTGTAGCCCACGGGCCTTGATCCATGCCTAGTCTATATCATCTAGGAGGGGCAGAAGGTCATTAAGAAGCTTTAGGTCTTGAGCCCAAGCAATGAGAATCTAAGAGCAAAATAAAATAAAGCATAACTACAATGCATATAAGGCATGAATCATAAATAAAGCATGAAAAATGGTGCACATAATGATAAAATATCCTAAGTCTAAGAAAAAGAGGAATAAATGCACCTAATAATGTAGCATAGTACAATAAAGCAGTTCAAAAATTCAAAAAAATCAGCATAATCACCTTGCAAAATCTAAAAATTCACAAAATTTAACTAAGGCTCTTGGCCGCTATTGCCTACAACGACTAGAAACTGGCCATCAAGGACAGAAGCGACCAAACCCCAACAGTCATATTTCTGACCATTGAGATTCAAATCTGGCCACTCTAAGCGACCGTGGCCAAATTGTAGGCAGAGCTGGCTGCTCTAAGTAGCAGCGATCGATGGGAAAATGACAAAAAATTTTAAAAAACTTAAAAATGGGGGTAATCCCACCACATTAAATCCTAAATTAATCCTAAACTATGGGTTTGGTTCATTTCTGGTGATATTAATGAGGTTCATTTTTCGATTACTTAGTGTGGTTCATTTTTACCCAAAAGTGAAGCAAGCAAGGTTAAATATTTCAAAGAGTACTCGAGAAGCTCCAGATCCTTCGCTCGATGATGCCTCGCCCTGCACAGCCATGATCCTTGATGCAATAGCACTCCATGCCACACAAGTCACTTTCTCTTTAGAGCTCTAACAAGTAAATCGCAAGCTAGAAAAGTGAAAAGTCAAAAACCCTAGGTTATTTTATATTTTCAAGTTATGCCTCGACCGCTGCTACCATCAACGACCTGAACTTCTTGGCCGCTGTAGCCAAGAGCATCCAAGAACAGATATTTGGGGGTCACTGGATCTAATAGTGACCAACAACACAAGCAAAAACAAGAGGAATTCCCTCCATGAGAAGTAGCAAAAACATCAAATAAACACATTTTTATGACTCATGGTCATCATAATGTTCAAAATAACAAAAAAATCACATAAAAACACATCTCAAGTAAGCCTCATGTCAAGTTACTTACTCTATCAAATCAGCGGTTGCAGCGATTTGCACCCCATGAAATTCGGTAAGATGAGTAAGTTACCATAGGGATACTTGGGGTAAATTATTCATTTTAGAATTATGATGTGCTTCTTTAAATCTCGAAGAAGACCAAGATGGTTGGACTGCTCCACGGGTGTGATAGAATCATCCTGATCCCCTTATGACACAAAAATACTAAGCCAAGTGATGCAATGTAAGGATAAATAGAGTCACTCATCCTAATTCCCTAAGAAGGCTATTGATAGCCAGACCGCTCCCCAGGATAGGGATGAATGATTATCGTAAATAGTTAATATCACACTTGGATGGGGGTTTGCCCATTGAAATAACAAATACTAGAAATAAAACCAAAACCAGTCAAGATTGGTCAAGCAACTCGTTGCTTCATTCATTTGCCCTTCCCTTACCAATTCATTGTGTGAGGGGGTAGTTCAAATATTCAAATAATCATAATCAAAATCAACAAAATATCACTCGATCATATCAAAATTCCATTCGTCCTACGAATCATTGCAGACAACTATTACAAAAATTCCTCTTATTTGCTAGGATCATAAGAAAATTGTGATATCTTCAGCCCGTAGCTCTCCTACTGATCAGATCTGATTGTAGCAATAGAAGCTACCCTATTGTGTCTGAGGAATGAGTGCAATTGAACATGTGAAAGCCTTGCGCTAAATTAAGCCTTCCAAATATTGAATAAATGATTTAAGGATGCATGACATCTTGCATGATTGGGGCATCCAGTGTTGATCAGACCAATGATCATCATACACCTTACAGACATATTAGTTTAAATTTTTGCTCAACGTTGTGTTTTTCACACAGCGCATTACAAAAAGGGGCATCTGTAGACACCTAAAACATGTCATTTTTAGGATGAACTACTAACATAGGCACATTCCAAATCCATGTGCCTAAACCTTGGACTTTCCAAGTATCAAAAGTGGTTCTCACCACCCATCTAGAGTAGTCTTAGCCCATCCAAGCTTGGTCGTTGTAAACCAGAGTAGCTATATCCTGGTCACTCAAGCTTAGAGCAGCCAAACCTCAATCGTTGTAGATGACAATAGCCAAATCTTAGTCATTGTGGATGACAATGGCTAAGCCATAAATATGACTTATCGATGAATCAGCCCTTTCACAGGCAGAAGTGGCAGTTTGCATGCAATAAAGGTGAGTGGGGACAACTTTGCATTCCCTTTCATGACCAGTTCACATGGGAGACTTAAGTCCAAATCTAGAGTTTAGTTAAACATAGAAAAACAAAAGCTTCTTATGCTAACATCCTCTATGCATGAGGAATTTAATCCTAGGGTTTTGAACATAGACCTAGGGATTCACATACTTTAAAACGTGCAAGCCTAAGAGCACCAAGGGATCATGACTTGAACAAAACATGTCATTGAGGAGAGCTTTTCAAGACTTGGAGAGTTTCTCTTGGAGATCATTTTTACAACGAATCCCTTTTGGATTGGAGAGCATATTGGAGCATCTTTAAGGAGCGACAAAGTGCTAGCCGATTTATGGGTTTTCCATCTATAGGATATTTGATACAACGGACAAGAAATGACAACTCTTTCAACACTGGCAAAAAACTTAGATCCATAGCCTTGGAGTACTAGAAACAGGTTCACCTTAGTGGTCGTTGTCTTGAACAGTGGCCCATCAGCCTAATCTAGCATTCTTTGTACTAGTTTCTTACATCTTAGCTTGTTATTTGCTTTTCACATCATTTGCATAAATTTGCTTCATTTACTTGTTCTTATAGAACTAGTTTCATTGCATTTGTTTTCATTAAGTGTATTCATTTCTAACAGCCTCATTCAAGGAGGCAATCTCGGATATCTAAGAGTGTGTTGTTGTTTCATTGTTTATAGGGCTACAGGTTCATCCAATAAATCCATAACATACAAAAGCAAGAGGATCCCTCTAGCAATTAGACCTAGAGAATGAGGTAGCTGTAAGCCCTCATAAATTTCTATGTGCATCACCAGGAAGCTTTATAAGGTGAACCACCCCTTGCAAGGGGATATTTTATGCACCTGCTACCCTCTTTGTGTGTAAAATCATGTATCAAATGAAGGGTATCCCTTAGAGGGATTCATATGTAACCGGACCTTGGAAATATCAATACAAAAGCATTCATTCATTTATTTATTTGTATTATAGTTATATATTATTTTATGCCTTTCACTTAGATGCATTTTTAAATGTTAAAATATTCCATTAAATCACAAGTAGAGTAGTGGGGGATAGCATGCCGCTTTCCTAGGATCGCTACACTCCCCACATGCACAATGTAGAATTTAATATATCTAGTGGGATCAAAGGGGAGTGGTCTTACCTAATTATTGAAGGATGACTAGAGACACTTAGGGATGAGGTACACACCCAAGTGCTAAATAATTAGATGAATGAATGGGTAGATGGCACGTGGGGTGTAGACTTATATGGGGAAGCCAAAATAGTCAAACCTAAGATGAGCACAATGCAAGGAGAAAGGCTCAACATACTAGAAAATAATAGCCCCTTAGACACACATAACGCACTAAAATCTAAGGTATGTAGCCCCACTTAGTAAAGCTACCAATATAAATAGAATTTTGGGTCACTATGATCAAGGCATTGTAGATTTTTATGAAGTGATAGTTTGGGGAAGGATTGGTGTGTGTATGTGTACCAAGTCATGTACATTATGTATATAATTGATAGTTAAACAAAGGAATTCCAAGTACTATATTCATTGGCCAATGTAAATATGTTATGCAAGGATAAAAGGCAAGGTATTTTGGTAAATTTGCCACATGTGCAAAAGAAAAGGTGCATAGAGCAAGAGGACCAATAATTGGTGGGAGTGGTCTAATATAATCATACCTTGAGTGGCATGCAAAAGTTATAAAAATATGATATTTCCTATGGTCAATGAGGGACAACATAGAAAAAAATCATGACATCCCCAACCCAATTGCATGAGAAAGATATAGGAGAGATAAAGGTAGTACAAGAGAATCACAATGCCTTATCAGCTAGAAGTCTATAAAAGGAAGGGTTTCATCCTTGATACATTTATAGAAGCCTAGACTTCCTCTCCTAAGCTCTTAAGCTTCCAAAACCTACCCTAAAGACCCAATTATCAATAAATAAAGCTACTATTTACTATTTTATTTTACTCCTGCAAGCAGGAGTCCCTTGTGAGTCACCAAAACTATAGTGAAGTTTTCACTATAGTATGACAAGTTCTTGTCCTAAAAATAAACAAGTAGATACTATAACCTAGGTCAATAAAATTAAGGGCTCTAAAGCTCCATCCATATACTAAGTAGATGATTCAAAGAAAGCACCTACAAAGGATAGTCTATGCCAAATATTAATAGTATGCTCAAAGCTCCTTTTACCCTGATGTAATAGAACAAGTCAATAAGTAATTCTAGTATTTTTTGTGGTGACTAAGCATCATCCCATCATAAATATGAATCTTGAAGCCTTATCAGTGGTGAATAAAATGGATGCCTTGATGATGAGGCCTCTAATAGCTTGGTTGACTGGTACCTACTTGTCTAACCAACTACAAGGGCCTAAAATTGGGCCATATTCCTCAAAAAATTGGATTAGCTTTCCATATACCTAGGGGTCATTTCTCAAATGTATGAGAAACACATACATCAAGGGGATCCCAAAGGCCTTAGAGAAATATAATAGGGGGAACCAAAAAAGTCAAGTAAGTTTTTAGCAAGGCCACCATCCCTTTGTGCCTTCATCAAGATTCACCTAGAGGCCCCAAAGTGGGGGAGGCAATAGGAGCATGGAAAATACATTAGTACCAAAAGTGTGCCCATCATATGAGGTCTTATGGAATCCTATATAGGAGTATTCTTTAAGGATCGACTATCATGAAGAATAGGACAAAATTAAAAGTGATAGTAATCTGACTAGGGGCTAACTAGAAGCTAAGGGAAGAATCCATCAAAGTAATTAGATTACTAGAAGGGATCCTTGACCTCTATAAAATTCTAAGACACCAACATGCAAATGGAATAAATTACCAATATAGGTTGATAGTCAAGGGAACCTAAGATCCCAAAATTGGCCTTGTCTATTGAAGTTAGTTTCTAAGCTCATTTCTCTATGAAGGGAGGTGGACACATTAAATAACCCCTCTAAAAAGAGGACCATACCACCTATGGAGGAATTTATGGTGATTTAACTCCTCATAGCTCCAAACTCCCCATAATTTAATGTAGCAATATCCTTTAAATCTTGTTGCTAGATCGGATGTTGGTGCTCCCACCCACACTCATTTTGGGGGAAATTTTGAATTTTAAACCTTACCTATAAATATTATAAATAGGAGTTCTTATATCTAGATAGAGATTTTGGATTTGTTGTTGTGTCAAGTATATGACCTATGGAATTTTCTTTCTCCCTTTTCTATTCTCTTTCTCAATCTAAACTCGAACCTTGAGCTAACTATATTTATAGGCCTTGAGCCTCTTTTTATTATGCATATTATTTTTATGAGCAAATTTATGTTTAATCTTTGTTCATGCATTAATCCCATTGACTCGAGATAGAAATTTATGTTCATTAATCCCATTGAGTTGAGATAGAAATTGTATCTTCTTCTTTAGAGCATCACCACCATTAGGCACTTTACTTTTCACTATGTTGCATGTTTCTTTTCCTTTATCCCTTTTCCTTTGAAGCAATCTGATTAGGGGTAGACTAGCATAAAAATATAATTATGAGCACCAATGAAGATATCCAAAATTAAGGAATCGACCTTAGGTAAAAAAACTTAGAGGTCATTCAATGGGAGCCACATCCCACGATCTTCCAGACTTCCCAGGATTGACACCCCTGCACAAGGCATTGGGCATCGAATAGACCCGCTCAATAGAGGTGGTTCTAGATATTGAATTCATAACCATGGATGGTTGCAATTCCTATGGAGTGTAAGGAGGTCACAATCGGATCCCCAAAAATTAATATTCTTCAATAATATGAAGTGGAAAATCTAGTTAAAAATGAAATTACTAGTAATGATTTGATATCAAATAATATTGTTGCATCGTTCCGGTCTCAACCTGAATGGAGAAGGAAATATTGTCATATATGCAATATGAAAGGTCATACAATGAACTATTGATAAATCAAAGGAATAGACCTTTTCAAAGGTTCTAGTCAACATAATATTAGTCTTGATATCAACCTATGCAACAACAACAATCAAAAGAAGAAAATTAAAACGGAAACCTAGCTCAAGAACTTCAAGAAAAAAAAAATGAGGAAGAAAATAAAATAAGAGCTCAAGTGGGAAGGATTATAGACAATGAAAATAAATATAAAATTGAGGATAAGTGTGATAATAATGATAGTACAAATTATTGAAGAAATAGTAAAGGTATTGATATTTCTAAAAACAATATAGAAGTTGATGAAAAAGAGATAATAGGAACAAATGAAAGGCATGGATTAAAATCAAGAATATTTTAGAATTGTAAGATCTGTGAGAAGATAAAAAAATGTGTCACAAAGAAAAAACTAAAGTACATTATGGATGGATCATTAAATTATAATAGAATAGGATCATGGACATACTAAAAATAAATATAGAAAAAAATGTTTGATAAGCATTACAGGAAATAGGTTAATAGCACAATGTAAGAACTTCAAGGAGTGTGATATCTAGATCCCAAGAACAGAGACAAGAGTAAAAAATTGAAGGAAAAAAACCTTCACATCAAATAAAGTAATGTGGGGGGATGTTTACATTATTTGGTACCTTGAGTACCATTGTAAATATTTAGATTAGGAGTATTATTTAGTATGTGTCAAGTTGTGAAGAGTGTTTATATGTCATGTAATCAAGTGTGAGTGTGAGTGTGAGTTATGAGTGAAAGGTATCATGTGTACAAGTGTGAGTTATGAATAAAAGGTTTCATGTGTGCAAGTATCAGTTATGAGTGAAATGTGAAGAGTCATGAGTGATATGTGTCATGTGTACATGAAGAATCAGGTGTGATGTGTCAATATTAGTAGTGTAACAACTCACAAAAACCAACCCAAGAGAGATTTTTTATTTTTTTAAACACAAGTGAGGTTATAGAGAGTCCTAATATATTTATTTTCATCATTCTCAAGGCTTCACTACATTTGAATTCAATTTTGCTGGAAATGACACTCAATTGATAGGAGTGGCCAACATCTTATCCTTTTTAGGGTTAACCTTACCAAACCTCATCATCTAGAAGGACACCAGTGGTCCCCCCACCTTTCCTATACCCTCATAGATAAAGGACAATATGACCACAACATAGGGATTATCCTTTAAGGCCCATAATAATTAAATGAAAATGCATGTTCCTTGATCTTACCTTAAGTCCATCTAGATATATTAATTAGGCATAAATCCTTGGTGCTTAGTTACCACACCTCTATGGGATAAGGTCATTACCACTCATCTACATTATTACCTAAACATACACGTTCAAGGGACCACCATTTGGTACCAATTACGTTCTTGCCTTTTGGATACAGTACAAGTTCCCAAGTCTCACTTTTCTCTATTTGATCTAACTATTCTTCCATTTCCTCAATCCAATATTTATCTTCACTTGCTTTATTGAAATTCTTTGGCTCAACTTTATATAGCAAAGAGAAGTTGGCATGTTCACCTATTCCTATTATTTTCCTTCTTGTTTGTCTCTCATCTAGATTTCCAATAATCATATTTTTAGGATGTTTCTTTTGCACATACCTAGATGGTGTCTTAGGTGGTGCCTTTCTTGATATTGTCTCATCTTCTTCAATTTCTTCACCTTCTTCTTTGCAACTTTCTCCTTCTTGATAGACAATCTTTTGAGTTGGTTCTCTTAGATCTATTTCTTCATCAACTCTTATATTTCCACTTTCCACAATTCTATGTGATATTTTATTGTAGCATCTATAAGCTTTTCTCTTAGTGGAGTATCCAAGGAAGATACCCTCATCACACCTAGAATCAAACTTGCCCAAATTTTTCTCTTCTCATCTAATGTAGCATTTGCTTCTAGAAAATTTGAAGTACTTCACAGTAGTTGGTCTTCTCTTCCAAAGCTCATACGAGGTTTTGTGGTGATTTACTCTTACTTGAGATCTATTGATGATATAAATAGCTATATGAATTGCCTCTCTCCAAAAAGCATCAAAAATATTAGACTCGTTTAGCATAACTCTGGTCATACCTTGAACAGTCTTGTTCTTTATTTCAACTACACCATTCTGTTGTGGAGTTCTTATTGCTGAGTAATGTCTCTAGATTCCATGTTGTTCACAGAATTCTAAAAATTCATTTGAGGTGAATTCAACTCCTTTGTTTGATCTTAGACACTTGATATTTTTCCTATTTCATTTTCTACAAGTGCCTTTAATGCCTTGAATCTTTCAAATGCTTTTAATTTTTCTCTCAAGAATGTTACCCAAGTCATTCTAGAATAATCATCAATAAATAACATGAAATAATTCTCACCTTGTAAACTCTTTGTCCTTGTAGGGCCACATAGATCGGTGTGAATTAGCTTTAAAGTCTTGGATGAAGAGAACTCCTTTTATTTGAAACTTAATCTTGTTTGCTTACCATGTTGGCATTGTGCACAAATTATGCTTAGGAATTTTGCTATTTTGGGTAAATCTCTGATTGTCTGTTTATTGCTTATTTTCACTATGTTGTCAAATTTTAGGTGGCCCATTATCCTATGCCATAACCAGCTCTCATCCTCTTGTGATAAAAAAAAAAATCTTCCTTAATTTCACTCAACATGTAGAGATTGTTTGTAGTTCTACTAGCATCTGCAATAAGCTTTCCTACATTGGATTTCCTGATCTCACATCTATTTGGGTGAAATGTGAGTGTGTGACCTTGATCACATAGTTGACTTACACTTAGTATAGTGTGCTTTAACCCTTAAATATATAACACATTCTCTATCCTTGATCTTCCATTATCTAGACTCGGTTCTTTTTCTAACAATTTTTGCAAAAGCATTATCACCAAATTTCATTGTGCCTCCATTTATTTCCTTGAGATAGAGAAATTTGCTTTTAACACCTGTCATATGGCTTGAACAACCACTATCAATGTACCACTGATTTTCTTCATTTTGCACATTAAGAGTCGTTTGTACCAACATATATTTCTCCTTTTCTTGTTCCATTTTCTTTCTCCAATATTTGGAAGACATATCCTTTTGAATAGTTTGACCTTCCTCTTTCTTGCTTGATTTTGGAAGTTTATAAAACACTTTTCTACACCATGTATATTTATGCCCAAAATTATTACATTTGTAACAAATGATATTATAATCCATGAGAGGTGCAAATGAATTGAAATTTCTTTTGGTGAAACCATAATCATTCTTAGCACGGACCCTACAATTTATAGCTTTATGACCAAATTGATTGCATGAAAAACTAACCATGGAAGAAATATTGAAACATGTTTGATTTCCTTGAAGTATATGGTCACATGGTTCTCTCATTGTTGTTTCTATGATTGACTTAGGTTCATGATGAATCTTTGTTTTCTCCTTGATGCTTCCACTTCTCAATGCATTAGCATAGGTTTTAGGATCTTCTTTACTTATTTTCTTTGATGCCTCTGTTTCTTTTGAGCTTGATTCCCCCTTTTGTTTATTTTTTCCTTCTTCAAACCCAAGTCCAGTCTTTATAATTGAATATCTCTATGCTTTGATAATGTCACACACAATTTTTGAGCTTTTTTCAAACCCATGTAGCTAACCATTAGATTCTTCCACTTCCATCCTTAGAGATACAACTTTATGTTTTATTTTTTCACATTCCAACTCTTTTGCCTTTAACTGCTCAGCCATACCTTCTTCAATTCGCCTTGCCTCTTCGATTTTAACTTTCAAGTCAATGAGTTCTTACAACAACTTTACCTTTGTCTTCTCATCCTCTTGTACTTGAGTCTTCAATCTTGAGTTCTTATTTCTAAGCCTTTTCAATTCTTCAAGAGCAATGACAAGTTCTTCTTCTATGTCAACCATGGCTTCTTCATTTTTTGAATCTTTCTCTTCTTCTTGGTTTTTGACAATAGGAGCATCTTCTTTCTCTTCTATGCTCATTATGGCTTCTTTTTTATTTTTTTGATTTTTCTCCTTTTCTTGGATTTCAACAATAGGAGTATTTTCTTTCACCTCCATGTGTGTTCTTGTAATATATTCCTTCAAGTTTTTTAGGCTTTTATGAAGGAACCCGCTCTAATACCAATTGAACAACACAAGCTTATATTGAGAGGGGGGTGAACAGTATAAGATAAAACTTTTATCTTTTCTTTCCAAAGCAATAACTTCAAATAATATCAATGCAATAATGAAATAATGCATAAATCACCATACACATAAGAGATAAATATTTTACGTGGAAACACCCTCTTGGGAGAAAACCACAATAAAATATTTCTTATATATTTCTTCAATAAATTTCATGGGCACCAACCCATAGGAGACACCAATCCCCTATACAAGTTTATGGACACCAATCCACAAGAGACACCAATCCCCTATACAATTTTATGGACACAAATCCATAGGAGACATCAATCCCCTTGCTCAATTTTGTGGGCACCAACCCACAGGAGACACCAATCTCGTTGCTCAAATCTGCTCTAAAACTTGCTCATAAAACCTACTCAAATATGCTCCAAAACCTACTCACAAAACTTGCTCAAATCTGCTCCAAAACCTACTCACAAAACCTGCTCAAATCTACTCCAAAACCTTCTCATAAAACTGGATCAAATCTGCTCCAAAACCTACTCAAATATTACATAGAAAAGTGATGGTCTTCCTATTGCATGTGCTTTTCTAATTTGGTCAACAATTCCCTTATTTTCTTCTTTATTTCAATATCAAATCAACCACTTTTAAACCCTTATAACTTCTTTCAAAACATACATAATAAACTATAAAAATAACTCCTTATATCTCTCTTTTAACTTACAATATAAATTTTTATTTTAACAACATTGTCTGTATATCTCTTTTTATGATTTACAAATAATAGAACCTTATACTAACAACTTCTCCCTTTGCAAAATTAAAATTACAACATTACACCTTATATCTCCCCATTTATAATTTGTAAAAATTAAATCACAATACTATGCCTTATATCTCCCCTTTTATCAAATTTAATAAAACAAAATTTATAAATACCTTGCATAGCCACTGATGGGATTTGATCCCTTGACCTCTAGAAGTGCAATGCCCTAACTCGGGCTAGTGACCAATTGTGCTAACACAACACATGAAACCAAAATGTGCAAAAAAATATTTAATTCCTTTGATGCTTTGTTTTCAATTCTTCAGCAAAATGACATCGAAGAGATTTGACCCCTTAACCTCCTACATAGCAGCACTCCACACAAGCTAGGCAACCGATTGGGCTATCCCAGTGGATGGAACCAAAGGCACAAAAAAATTATTTAAATCCTTTGTAGCTCTATATTCAACTCTTTAGCAAAATGGCATCGAAGAGATTCAACCCCTTAACCTCTTGCAACACAATGCCCTAGCCCGAGCTAGGCTACCGACTGGTCTAACCACTCGAACCAATATTTAAAGTTTTCTCTATGTTGCAACACTACCAAAATTTGTGCTCCTCTCCTCCCTCCTTCTTCTCGTTGTTGCTCTCTGCTCGATTGATATTATTCAAATTGCATTGTATATCCCAAAGTTAATTTAGGGCTTATATTTATATGTTTTTTATTCGCACCCAATGAAGTCGGTCCAACATTTTTGAATATTTGAATTTTCAAACTTTTGCATGGTTGACCCATAATATTTAAATTTAATTCCTTTTGCATGGTGCTCTTAAGGAGGTTGCCCAACATTTAAATATTTAAACTATATTTAAATCCTTTGATTAAATATAGACCTCCCACTTTAATATTTAAATATTATTTAAATATTAAAGCATATAAAATCACCTTTGAAGATATCTACCTTGAACATTAATGACAACTCAATATTTCTTCCTTGAAGATATTTTTGCCTTTGACATCAATGACAACTCAATATTTCCAACATAGCCAACACCGGGGAATGGTAAATGCTGACCAACTCAATTCCCATTCGATCATAAGGAGTGCTCTCTTACAAGCAAGCAAAGGGCATCTAGGAACTACCTAAGATGACTAACAAAGCTATATGGAAGAAAAAGAAACTTAAAAATAACCTTCTCACTAGGCAACAAAATATTATAGAGTATTCAATACTCTTCTTTGTAGATCAAAGACTAAAAGAAAGTAGAGGTTAAACGCTCAACACTTAAAGAACCTACCATAGAGTTACTTCAAATCCTACAACTAAAATCAGCTACAACAATGTCTCAAAGGGTCCACCTTCATCTCCTAAATTAGAGATGGCATAGCAAAAAATGAACTAGCCATGAATAGATCTTGAAGAACATACTAAGTTGACTAGCTAGGGAAGATGTCTAAACATACGCTAAACAAAAAAATACCAATGCATGGCCAAAACAAATCCTAACATTCTGTAGGTAACTTTATATATCATCCTCTCAAGGAGGATCCACTAGCTTAGTAAACTAGGTTTAGACAACTCAATCAAAATAGCAAAAAAGATAAGTACAACACTACCACACTTCAAAAAGCAAGAAGAAATTTGTAGGGCTTATAAGGACAACATCTATATCAAATTACACTACCTTTGCCAAGATTTCTTGAAATATCTTGCTCCTAATTCAAACTATAATGTTCTTCCTTTCTCCACGCCCATGATTGCTTCCTCCCCAAACATTTTCCAAAACCTCCATCAACAGGTTTTCAAATAGGCTTGGGTACGACCTTCTTGCATGGCCAGAGTAACGTATGAAACACTTCAAGAATACATTGTTTAATTTTTTCACCTTCTAAATCTCTTGAATTAAGGTGCCACTAATGCATGACATAATCATAATTTTTAAAAGGGCTTACCAAACCTTAGCACTTTAAAGCTTTATAAACCACATTATTTTTAGCCATACATTAATTGAATCAATTGCTATATCAATTAATATCAATGGTTAATATTAATTATTAACCTTGATATTAACACTCCAAGTATTAATATTGCTAGCCATGTTAATACTCCTTTGGATTAATTAATTATATGCTTCCAACCCAAGCAATTAAAAAACTTAATTAAGTCATTAATTTATCGCATTGCTTTATCTTGTAGTAGGCAACTTTTAATATAACCATACATTATCCCCTACATGCTAAGGATGACTCATTTACTAATAGTAATATCATGGTCCAACGATGTATTCAAACAAAAAGCAAATGCAATAAACTATATTAAGGGTATACTTTACCCTTGAGCTATCAATGAACAAGTCATTCATCACTTCCTCAGCTTTCCTCTCAACTCAGGTGGTTGTCCCATTTTAATCCATTGATGAGAGTACCTAGTCCTACAACCACAAATGCATAAAAAAAATTGTATTCCAATAATAGAAATTAAACATAAAGTGCAACTACCACTCTTATTGACATCATAAAATGAGACTATGCATTAAATTTCCATACAACAATACATAAGTCAATGTCAAGAATAAGTCCTGCCAAGAAGGGGTGTTACATACTTTCCCTATTGGATTAAACATAGTTCTATATATTTCTTGCAAATAAGCATACATATATTGTATTCAAATAAATATGAAAATTGCTTTCTCATTTCTTTCACATCATCCTAAGTTGCACAATTTTTAGAATATTGGTCCCACTAGAACTTACATTGATCTAGGGTTTTTTTCCTCAACATCTTGGAATAAAACCCTAGAATATTTATTGGTATCATCTCAATGGTTGAGGGATCTACCATATACAATTTAGAAATATTCCAAATATGAGTAGGATCAGTAACATATTTTCTAAGTAGGGATATGTGGAAAGTATCATGGATCTTTGATAGGTTGGGTAGCAAAGTGAGCCTATAGGCTACTAGACTAATATTATCAATGATATCAAAAGGCCCAACATAGCAAGGATCCAACTTAGTTGATTTTATGGCACTTTTCATGGGTCTTACCCTTAAGAAAACTGTGTCCCCCATAAAGAATTCTATTAGTGATCTTTTCAAATTAGCATAGCTCTTTTGGTGATCGATCATTTCCTTGAGGCTAAGCTGGATTCCTCTAAGTTGTTCCTCCATCTCTCTAATAGTGTCTGGTTTGATCATCACCTGATACTCTAGATTATCCCATGATAGAGGTTTTTTACATATTCTACCATATAAGGCTTCAAATAGGGCCATTCCCAATGATGCATGGTAACCATTATTATATGCAAATTCAATAAGCAAATTTTTTTTCCACTCAGACTTTTGGTCCATGCAATACATGCAGAGCATGTCCTCTAAAACTTGGTTTACCCTTTATGTTTGACCATATATATTTATATGGTATGTATAACTAATGTTCATCTTATTTCCCACTGCACAGTGAAGAGCCTACCAAAATTTTAATGTGAACCTAGAATCCATGTCTGATATGATCACCTTAGGAAACCCAAGTAACATAAAAATTTATTTGGAAAACTTATTTTCCACCATCGGTGCAACATCTTTGATGTTCCTTGGTATAAAAGGTGCAACCTTGGTAAAATTACTAACCACTACCAAGATTGCATCATGTTGGTACCTAGTCTTAGGTAAACCCACAATAAAATCCATAGATATTACCTACCATTTTTTTGTAGGTATATCATGTGGGTATAATTTCCCTATTGGGTGTTGATGTTCTACCTTAACCTTCTAGAATTCTAAACATATTGCAATGAAACTAGTGATATCATGTTTCATTATTGCCCAATAAAGTCTTTCTCATATTTTACCTCATTTTTGACCCTCCTAGATGAGTAGAATAGGGAGAACTATGCACCTCTTACATAATCAATCTCCTCAGTTCACCAGTTTTGTGTATAACAACCCTATCCTTGAAGCATAAAGTCCATATTTTATTATAAAGTTATCATTACGCCAAAACCTTAAGGCATTATTATCTGATACAATAGTTGTATTTGAACACCTCATAGGGCGGTTAGTCCACTAAATCAAACCTCTAAGGTGTGATGGTTGGTCCAAAACCCCCTCTCCAATGTGACTCAAGGGGATTTGATCCTAGGGTTAGGCTATGATACCACTGTATCATTGTTGGTACACCAAAACCTTGAGGTATTAGTGTCTAATACAATCTATGTATTTGAACACCTCGCAAGATGATTAGTCCCAGGGCCTAGGGTGGCGGTTAGTCCACTAAGTCAAATCTTCGAGGTGCAACAATTAGTCCACCACCAACCCCACCAGAATAACATGGAAAATATTCAACATATTTTTGACATTTATGTTGAAATCCTTATTCTCTTCGGGATTTGTCTCAATTTTATCCCCAATTTCTATTCAATATGGATCCTATAGTTACATTTTTTGACTTTATCCATCAAGTCTATATGAATTTAGGTCAATGTTGTTATGTGTCTAATCCTACTTAAGGCATCTACAACCTTATTTTTTCCCCTTTGATATTCTCAATACTAAAGTCGTATTTTGCTAAGAACTATATCCATCTTATCTATCTTGCGTTGAGCATAGGTTGGGTAAAAATATATCTTAGACTTTGATGGTCTATCCTTAGCTCAAAATGTTTTCCCAATAAATAATGTCTCCAAAAAATTTAATACATGCACAACTACTACCAATTCTAGGTCATGCATAGCATAATTTACCTCATGCTTATTGATTTTTCTAGACTCATATGCTATTGGAGCCTCATCCTAGGATAATACCCCACCTAAATTCTAAGGAAGCATATGTACACACTATAAAATTCCCAATATGATCTAGTATCTTGATAATTGGTATTGTAGTTAGCTTATTCTTTAGAGCCTCAAAGGCAGCCTCACACTTATCTGTCCATTTGAACTCCTTTCCTTTTCTATGAAGGTTGGTGATTGAATAGTAATCTTGGAATAATCTCTCACAAAATACCTATAATAGTCAATGATTCCCATGAAAATCCTAACTTTTGACACATTTGTTAGTGTAGGCTAAATTAATATAGCCTCAATTTTCTTTGGATCTACAACAATTCCTTCTGTCGAGATGATATGTCCCAAATACTATACCTATGAGGTATAAAACTCACACTTGGACAACTTTCCATATAGCTAGTTTTTCCTCAGCACCTCTAACACTAACCTTAAATGATGGTCATGTTCTTCTTTGGTGTGAGAATATATTAAGATATCATCTAGAAATACCAAAACAAATTGATCTAGATATTTCCTGAACACATTCATCAAATTCATAAAAGTTGATGCATTCATCAACCAAATGGCAACACTGTGAACTCATAGTGTCCATATCTAGTCTTAAAGGTTGTTTTATGAGTATCCTCTTCTTGGATCCTTAACTGATGATATCTAGATCTCAAATCTATTTTTTAAAATATAGTAGTATCCTTTAGCTTATCAAAGAGGTCATCAATCCTTGGCAAAGGATACATATTCTTGATCGTTACCTTATTCAGAATCTTATAATCTATGCATAACCTCAAGGAGCCATCCTTATTTTTTACAAATAATACTAAAGCACCCCAATAGGACACACTAGGTTTGATAATACCCTTTTCTAACGAATCTTGAAGTTGCACCTACAATTCTTACAACTCAATTGGGGTTATTTTGTAAGGTGTCCTCACAATAGGTTCATCCTCTGGCATTAACTCAATAGTGAAGTCAAATTTCGATCGAGGTGGTAGACTTGGGAAATTTTCTAGAAATACATCCCTAAATTAATGTAAAATTAGATGTTTCTTACATATTTTCCCATCCCCCTTTTCTCAAGTCTTTCCATTAATCTTGACTACATATAGCATATCACCTCTTTAATGGATTTCTTTAGTTTTATAGTTGATAATAAGTTAGGTTGAAAATACCCTTCCCTAATTTGAACTCTTACCCTCCAATTATCCTTATTGGTGTAATCCATTCACCTTTCTTGGAATTTGATTAAGGCTTCTTGAATCTTTAACCAATCTATACCTAGGATAATATCAAAAGCATGGAGTGGTGCTACATACAAGTGTCATATAGTGGATCCATTGGGTAAGGTTATCTCAACCGTAGGCAAACATTGATCCACTAAGTAGGTATGTCCATAACCATACTCAACTTTCCACCCTTGTGCCAAAAATCTAAGTCTATTTGACATCCCCAATAATAATAGTGAAAATAAAACTATTTGTAGCTCTACCATCTATTAAAACTTTAACATTCTTGTTAAACAACTTACCATTTAGTAGCATAGGTGTTGTTTGTACATCCAACTTCTAGTTCCCTGTAGTAGAATAAAGTTGATGTTGTTGCTCCTCTACTCTATTGCTTAACTAAAATTGTTGGGGGTACTTATTAGCATAATGAGGACCCCCATAGATAAAGTACCATATCTTAGGTGGTTAAGTTTTTTTTTTACCCCTCTTACCAATTTTAGGTACCTCTCTTGAATTCCCTTTGCCATTTCCATTTCCACATTTTTGTTTGACAATCCTCTCTAGCATCACTTGTTGTTCCATCTGGTCCCACAATGACCCAACTAAGGAATTAAGTTGCCTCATTTTCTCTTGTAGTAACCCGAGTGAGGAAGTAACATCTATCATACTCCCATTAGTACCCTCTAATCCCCCAACTTCCTTGTTGAATTCTACTACTTTTTCAAATTCTCTACTAGGGTCCATTTTTCTCCCAGTTCCTTGTTTTTTGTTGGAGTCCCTTGTCCTTTTGGATCTCTTCGTAGAATGCACTACCACCTCCTTTTGCATAACTAGTCTCATACTCTTGGATGATTTCAATACGAGGCCCATCTCCTATCCATATAAAGGAGTTGGGTAACTTACAATTCCCTCTAATTATACTTACATCAGTTAGTTTCATTCTCCCCATGAATTAACTTAGACCATTACCACTCACTTGATAATGATCATGGTCATGCTTACCTCATTGCAAGGTATCATTCCCAAATAAGAAACTATAGTCTAGGATTTTTAATCCTTGGTCTAACAAGTCTAGTTGATGTATAATACCCAACTTATCCCAGTCACATTAAGATCCCTAGTAGAGTAAGTCTTCCCAAAGTAGCACATCAAGTCAAGGCTTATCCTAGGTGCCCTTCATGGAAGCTACTAGTCTTATGATCTAGAGCTCCAATACCAACTATAACAACCCACAAAAACCAGACCAAGAGAGAGATATTTTTTAAACACGAGGGAGGTTCTCAAATGTCCCAATATATTTATTTTCAGCATTCCCAAGGCTTCACCATATTTGAGTTCAATGTCACTATATAAAACACTCAGTGGACAACAATGGCCAACATCCCATATTTTTTGGGGGTTCACCTTACTAAACTCATTTTTTAGAAGGATGCCAAAGTGATCCCCCCACCTCTCCTATATGCTCATTGATATAGGATAATTTAACCATAGCATAGGGATTATCCTTTAAGGCCCATAACACTTAAAGGGGAATGCATATTCCCTAACCTGTTGGAAATTTGAGTTTGTTGAGTTGTCATTGATGTCAAAAGTGCAAGGCAAAAATATATTGAGATTATTCTATGATAGCAAGGAAAGGACTTAAAGGATAAAGGGTTGATGACCATGGTTCAAAAGACTTAAAGGAGTCACTTAATTTAAAATTTAAATTATTTAATATTTAAATTATTTAAATCTTTTAAATAATTTAAAATTAAATATTTAAAATATTTTAATTAAGTTTTTCTTTTAAAAGTCTTAAAGGTTGGGCACCAATTTATTAAAGGGCAATTCTTAAGTAATGCACCGACGAGCATGGAGGAAAGGAACATATTCCCATGCATCGATGACATTATGTATAAAGAGGTAATCATATATATAAAAGGTGGAAGAAGGTTTTAAAAAAATATATTGGTGAAATAAAAGAAAATGAGACTCCAATCGAATATTTTGCACAATTTCATTTCCTTCTGAAGGTGGAGAAAAACTAACCTCCATGCGCTTGACTAAAGAACGAACGAAAAAATATAATGCAAAAAAAGGGGTGAAGAGCATTCTTTTTTATATTTTTCAAAGGGGATATAATGCGATCAATGATGTGCTCGCTCAAAGACAAATAGATAAGCGACGACACAGAAATATTGAGAGACACAAAAATTGACAACACAGAAAAGAAATTTTGGCGATTTTGACAAATAAAAAGGGTTCTGCGTCTTTTACGTGGAGGAAGAATATAAGATCACTATCTACATAATTTAAATTCGTTCGATAGGCTGGTCAGAGTGGCCATTAAAGTTTTACATGGATCGTAACAGAAGAAAGACCGCGGGTTCGAATATTGCTGAGGACAGCGGCGAAAAGGATTTTTTGTTTTGGCCAAAAGTGAGAAGGTGGAAGAGTATAAAATTCGTCGAAGACCCTGTCGGTTTCAACTGAGAGAACGATGCAGTCGGAGGTCTACAAAACGCTAGGGCCTAGGCACTGGGAGGTGCATGGTTCGAGTCTCATAGGCCACAATGTTTGATGATAAAATTTTGGTGATGATAGACTGAAGGGTATCGGCACTGATTAAAAGGTAATAATTTTTAAATCATATCTTTGATTCTTGTGTGGTATACAGAAAAGGAGGTAGCTTATTCTAAAGTCTTGGGAGTTATAAGGGGTTTTATTATGGAATTCAAAAATACCTTTTTATATATAGAATATTATGATTTAGGGAAATTTAAAAGAAATATATATTCTTAAAAGGAGTAATAAGGAGATTATTATTTTGCTTGATCAAGTAAATGATTTATTGATTGAAATTTAAATTGTGATATATGTTGAATGTCATTTTTGAGTATGGAGATTATAAGGTGTAATTAAATTTGAATATTTTTGTATGGTGAAATATTGTGAAGGAAATATTTTTCAAGGAAAATATTGAGGATAGATTTGTAATATCTAACCGTTGAGGTTGTCAAAGAGATTGAGTGTAATTGAGATAGGTTTAAGGTCTACTCTTCATCAAGAAAAAGGTATGGGCACATTCTTATTTGGTTGAAGTGTTTGATTGATTGAGGTTTTTAGAAACAAGGTGGATTGAAAAGAATTAGTTTGAGTTTTCCAAATTTGATTTGATGTGGATTTTTTGGAATGAAAATTGATGGTAAAAACCTTATTTTATAAGCATTGTTGGAAATATTGAGTAAATCTTTCATATGCTTGAACTAGGGTTTGTGCAAAGAACATGAGTATCATTGTTATGTGAAGTTGTGAAAGAACATGAGTATCATTGTTATGTGAAGTGGTGAACTATTTTGAACTAGGGTTTGCAAGATCATGAGTATCATTATTATGATTGGTTGATAAGCATTGTTGTTAAAGTGATTGGTTGAGCAAAGAACTTGAACTAGGGTTTCTAAAGATCATGAGTATCATTGGTATGAGGATTACTTGATAAGCATTGTTGTTGAAGTGATTGATTGAGCGGAGGTGATTGAGCTTAGTAGAGTGGATGTGTTGAAGTGATACAAATTGTTCCATATTCTAAATTGATTTGAGAAAGTGATTGAGTGTTTGTAAGTGTGGAACATATTGAGTCTCTAACAATTCTCTATATGTTTCTATGATAAAAAGAGATATTGAAAGCGATTGAGCATTGTAGTGAATGAGAAGCATATTGAGTCTCTAACAATTATCTATATGGTTCTATGATATTGAACAAGTTCTAGTGAGGACTTGTTGAGCATATTTAAGTTAAGTATTAGAGAAGACTTATGGACAGATTGGTGTGAGCTTTTATGGAAGCTTACAATACAGAATTGAGGATAGATATTATTGAGAAGATTGGACAAGTTCTAGTGAGTACTTGTTGAGTAGATTGGACAAGTTCTAGTGAGGACTTGTTGAGCATATTGGACAAGTTATAGTGAGTACTTATTGAGCATATTGGACAAGTTCTAGGAAGGACTTGTTGAGCATATTTGACAAGTTCTAGTGAGGACTTGATGAGCATATTGGACAAGTTATAGAGATAACTTGTGGATAGATTAGTGTGAGCTTTTGTGGAAGCTTACAAGGCAAATTTGAGATAAGTCTTTGAGAATACTTGTGAGCAGAGTTGATTGATTTATTTGTTCAAACCTTGAGTTAAGGTTTGGGGTAGATCTAGCAAAATTGATTTGTGATTGAATCAAGCTTTGTGTTAAGGCTTGAGACAAATATTGAGGATATATTTGTGTTATACCAAAGGACTATGTTTAGTGCAAATTTGAGGATAGAGTTTGGTGCAAATTTAAGTACAGGTTTGTGCCATACCAGAGATAGAGATTGAGCATATTTGTACTAGACCGATGGACTGTGTTTAGTTCAAATTTGAGGATAAATTTTAGTGCAGATTTAAGAACAGGTTTATGCCAAACCAAAGATAGAGATTGAGAAGATTTGAGCTAGACTAAAGGACTGTGTTTAGTATATATTTGAGATAGAGTTAAGAGCAAGCTTTAGAGGTGATAGAGTATAGAGGATGATAGTCTCCAGTGGATAGAGATCCATTAGCTAGGGTAGTGAGGATAGGTCTTCTGAGTGGGGATAGGAGTCTTCAGTGGATAGAGATCCATTAGCCAGTGTAGTGGAGGCATCATTTCTTCTAGAATATCACCAACTAGAGCTAAGGAGAAAGAGTTATCCTATGGATAGAGATCCATGAACTTGATTAGGGGATTGGTGTCTCCTTTTGATAGAGGTCCATAAACATTGTAATAGGGAAAGGATTCCCAAGATATTGATTGATAAAATTTTAGTGAAATATTTTCTTCGTGGAGTAGCCCACATTGGGTGAACCACATTAAATTGGTGTCTCTATTGTGTGTGATGATTTATGCATTTCTTTGGTTACTGCTATTGATATTGTCATTGATTATCTTGGATATACTATTTGGAAAAGAAAAGTAAAAAGTGATCTTATATTGTTCACCTCCCCTCTCAGTATAAGCTTGTGTTCTTCATAACCTTATCCTAAGTCCATCTAGGTAGGTTAATTAGGTGTAAATCCTTGGTTCTTAGTTATCACACCTTCATGGGCTAACTAAGGTTATTACCACTCATCTAGCAATGAACATGAGCATTCAAACCTAAATTTTCAATGGACCACCATTGTTATCTTGTGAATGATTCCAATAACTTCCTATTTATGGAACACTCGATCCTCAACATTTAAGGTGTATAAATTCATAATAACCTGGCTATTGCATCAATGCAACTCCTTCCAAATTCATGATTTCCTAGCTATTGCATCCTTGCAACTCCTCCCAGGATTGGGCTATTTTCTTTGACTAAGATCCTAAAATAAGTTCTAGATCCATCCCAAGAACTCTTCCCTAACCCAAGATAGCATTAAATCAATAAATAACAACTCTCTCTAGAAATAAATGCTTCACTTGAAAAAACATGCTTAAGCTATAGCACAATTTTGAACTTGAGAAAAAGGATGATACATTACATCTCAAAATAACATAAGCTTCAACATAATGTTACCACTAAGAAGCATCTCACCAATTTAAAATCCATAGTTAAATTGATCCAAGTGCTATTATAAAGCTATGTAAAGAAGCATTTCTTTAGAAAATAAAATCAATAAATTACAATGTTATCTACTCCACTTAAATATTACAATAACATCCCATAAAAATTAGATCACAAGATAACATTTAATTCTCTAGAACAATAAGAACACTAGGCAATATAAATATTGCATTCCAAAAGCATTCCTTGCTTTTTTTCAATAATCAAACTCTCTTCATCTTACCAAATTTCCTATCTATTTAATAAACTTGTAAGTATCATCTATGTGATACAAATCAAACTCTCATTTACATAACAACTTTTTATTCCAAGGTACATTAAAGCCAATCCGCCTAAGTGGTCTATGCACCATCTTCTTTCTATGACCTTCTTTATGAAAGGGATTACCCATGAACTTGAGGAATGCTTAAGGATCAATATAGATCTTTATGAAATGCATCTATCATACTCTAAATAAAATGCAAGCAACGATGCATAAAATATTGATAACAAACAAGAGAATCCCATACTTCTCTCTATAATGGATCCTTTACCTACTCATGTCTTAGGAACCATTATAATTGTTTTTTCTTCATTTTTAGAAAAAATAACCAAGCTCTCTTTTCTTTCATTTTTCTAAAAATAACATTCACCCATAGCCAAAGCTTCTATGCAAAAAGAATGCTAACTCAACATGACAACACTAGCATAGGGCTTCATCTTTTCTTTTGCAAAAATAATACTAAAAGAGATTCAACTTTTTCTTCTAATAAATCTTAGGCTTATGGATAAGCCTATACAATATAAAATAATACCTTAGGCTTATCGTTAAGCCTAAGATATTATTTTATATTGTATAGGCTTATCCATAAGTCTAAGATTTATTATATTGCATTGTACTCACGTGAGGCATAGTATACCCACATTGGATATTTATTGTTAGTGGTTAGTATGCATGGTTATGTTGTTGAGGATTTGTTTATCTTCTAGCATGTTGTTTTTTTTTTTGCATCCATGTTTGTTGCAGGTGGTTATTCTTGCATAGTATATTATTACAGGTGGTTGGTCTTCCATGGCATATTATTACAACCTCTATAACCACATTGATTCTATTTTTGTACTATTTATACAATTATTTATAATGAATATCTAGCTTCATGTTTGATAAGGGGTAGGGGGCATCAATAGGGGTTAGTTGCTCCTCCATCAGCCTTATTAGTGGTCAGTTGGAAGGGGTGTCAGTCGATTGGATGATCGACTAGTTTAGGAAGAAGTGGGAGAAAAACAAAAAGGGCAAGGGGAAAATCACTCAGGTAGCAACTTTGTGGAGCCCTCTCAGCCCTCTAAGTCCTAAAAACATGTAACTTCATGAAGAAACCCTCCTCTTCAATAGCCCTAGTGCTCTTTCGATAAGGAGTGTCGACATACTCCTTTTGGCCATAAATTGGCCAAGATATCTATGCAACTGAACCTCAAATAAAAAATATTAGATCCTCCAAGTTTGAAAACTTGATCTATAATTCTTTAGATCTTATTTCCTTCCTTGAGGTAATAAAATTACCCTTTATTACTTCTTTCTAGGGTATTCAATGCAAGGACAATCTTCAAACCCTCTATCACCTTAGGAGCTTCACAATGATTCTATAGGTTGGCCCAAGCCAAATCCTCATAACAACTAGCCTAGGAATTGATGCAATGAAGTTGGCACCTTGCCTCCCTTCTTGCTCAAAACTTTCCTACAACTCTAATTACCAATGATATAGAACTCAAATATGAATCTAGATATTCATTATGCACAACTATATAAATAGTACAACAATGGAATCAATGTGGTTACAGAGGTTGTAACAATATGCCATGCAAGGCCAACCACCTGTAACAATATACTATGCAAGGATAACCACTTGCAACAAACATGGATGCAAACAAAATAACAACATTCTATAAGACAAATAAATTATCAATAGCATAACCATACATCCTAACCACTAACAATCAATATCCAACATGGGTATACTATACCTCACATGAGTACAATGCAAGATAAGAAATATTAAGCTTATGGATAAGCCTATATAATACAAAATAATATCTTAGGCTTAAGTATAAGCCTAAGGTACAATAGTGTTCTCATCAAAAATAACATAAACAACTCCATTCATTACTTTTGCAACATCTAATACAAAAATATTCAACTCCTCTACAAAAGGAAAGAACATAACCATTTTATCTTTTATTCCCAACCAAAATGAACTATAAAATTTTATTAATAAAATCTACAAGCCCTTATAACCCAACTTCTAAAAATATTTACTTCTTCCCATAAAAATTCCCAAGCTCCAAATAATTAATAACCATCTAGCTAATTAACAATAATCATTACATAACATGAGTAGCCAACACTAGGTAATGGTAAACGCTTGCCAACACAATGCCCTTTCAAGCACAAGAAGGAGCACTCTTTTACAAGTAAGCAAATGACATTCAGGCATTACCTAAGATGACTAACAAAGCTATCTACGAGAAAATAAACTTAAAAACAACCTTCTCACCAAGAAATAAAACATTATAGAGTATTTAATACTCTTCTATGTATATCAAAGACTAAAATAAAGCTGAGTTTAAATGCTCAACACTTAAAGAACCTACCATAGAGTTACTTTAATTCCTGCAACTAAAATCAGCTACAACAATACCTCAAAGGGCCCACCTTCATCTCCTAACTAGATATGGAACAGTAAGAAATGAACTAGCCACAAAAAATATTGAAGAATGCACTAAACTGATTGGTTTGTGAAGACATCTAGACACATTCTAAGCAAGAAGAGACCAATGCATGGCAAAACCAAAGTATTTTGTAGTCCTAACATAGGTCTGTGGGTGACTCGACAGAGCATCCTCTCAAGTAGGAGCCACTAGCTTAGAAAATCACGTTCAACCAACTCAATCAAAATAAGAAGAAAGATAACTACAACACTACCACACTTCACAATGCAAGAAGGAAACTACAAGGCTTATAAGCACAACATATATATCAAATAACACTACCTTTTCCAATATTTCTCAATATCTCCTACTCTTGATCTATGTTGTAATACTCTTCCCTTCTCTAATCCCGTGATTTATTTCTTCCCAAAAGTTTAGGTTTTCAAATAGGCTTGGGCGTGGACTTGTTGCATGGCCAAAGTAATGTATGAAATACTTCAAGAATACATTGCTTGATTTTTCCACCTTCTAAATCTCTTGAATTAAGGTGCCACTAATGCATAATTCTTAAAAGAGCTTACCAAAACTTAGCACTTTAAAGCTTTATAAACCATATATTTTTTTAGCCATACATTAATTGAATCAATTGTTATATAATTTAATATCAATGGTTAATATTAATTATTAACCTTTATATTAACACTCCAAGTATTAATATTGCTAGTCATGTTAATACTCCTTTGGATGACTCCTTTTTCAATAGCAAGCTCATGGACCAATAATTGGTATAGACTCATCTACAAGAGACCAACAAAAATGGACTCTAATCACATAACACAGATGCAATATAATGGAAGAAACCTACAAATCGATATTCTTCTCATTCCTAAATTCACACCCCTTCTCCAAAAGAATACAATCCGTCATATAGAAATCAAAAACCAAAGAAACCCTAAAAAACGTCATTTTTTCTAAAACTACTAAAAATATAAATAAGTTGGATTGCACCCAAATTCGGTGCACACATCCCTCTTACAATAATGAACCTTAATTTAAAATATTAGGTCTCAACTTAAGGTATAACAAAAGATAACAAAATTCTAACATTCAAAAAAACCCAAAAAACACGGGAACCTATTCTAAAAGCTAATTTAAGGACACTAGATGGAGGATTTAGGTCTTGAAAATATGTTTTTTGTAGGGTTAGGTGAATCAAATATTTACCTAATGCATAACACGCATGCAGAACCACCTGTTAAATTTCAAGGCAAACAGGCGTACGGTTCACAAGTTATGGCTCCAAAAATTTGCATCAATAATGTATTCAAACAACAAGCAAATGCAATGCATCTATATGAAGGGTATACTTTACCTTTGAGATATCGATGAACAATTCATCCATCACTTCCCAAAATTTTCTCTCAACTCAAGTCTTTGTCCCTTTTCAATCCACCAATGAGAGTACATGGTCCTGCAACCACAAATGCATCAACAATTTTGTATTCTAAGAATAGAATTCAAACATAAAGTGCAACTACCACTCTTATTGATATCATAAAATAAGACTATGCATTAAATTTTTATACAACAATACCTAAGTCAATGGCAATAATAATTCCTATCGAGGAGGGGTATTACAAGTAGGAAGTTATACTATTATGAGAGACTTTGTCATAGTGTAATAAGGCATATGAAATGTTGCATCTCCTATGAGTTAAAGGAGAGCAAATATCAGGAGTATTGAAGAGTCTTATGTAAAGTTATATATTGATGACAAATATCTATGTAATGTAATCAATTTTAGAATGTATTATTGAATGTGAAGGATTATCAATAAAGCTTGTTATTTTGTGAATATTGATGTTATTATTGGAGTGAGACTTATTGGCTTTAAAATATATGATCATATACTATGGACCTATGATATTTTAGGCTCACCTTGCTAACACCTCAAGGTATATGAGTCATATTTACATTATTGATGATATTCCATCAATTGATCTACTAAGTGGAGTGTTTGAGGGTTGTATCCTAAGGAAACATCATAGGAAATCCTTTCCTAAAGGGAAATATTATAGTGCCTCCTAAAATTTGGATAGATCTCATCCATAGTGATATTTGTGGACCTAGATATATTTTTATCTTTCTAAGAACAATTTATCACTTCATTAATTATTTTTCTAGGTACATATGGATTTATACAATCAAATCCAAGGATAAATAATTTTTAAAGTTAAGGATGTCAATTAATTTGTGGAAGTTAGATTAGAAATATATCAAATAATTTAACACTAATCATGGCAAATAATTTACCAATTGTGATTATGAGGGTTTTCTTACTTTTCATGGAATGTCTTAGAAATGGATTGTATACTACTCTGCTTTGTAAAATGGATTAACTAATTAGAAAAATAAGATAATCATGGAAGTATCTTGTTTTATGGTGGATGCAAAATACATGAAGATCAAGTTTTAGGGTGAATCAATATTTTTTATATTGATATCATCAATAGCACATCAACCCATGAGATCAACGAATAATTTGAATGAGTGTTGGATTAGAGAGAATCCTTTAGTTTTGTATCTCAATGTATTTGGAATAGTTGGTTGGAACAAATTCCTAAGGATATGTATAACAATAAACATTTAAATGCATCCTTATAATGTATATTATTCTATAAAAAGTAAATTGACTTTATAATAAAGCTACCCAATATATCACTATTAGATGAGTAGTTGATTTTTATGATATTTTTGATATAGGATATTTGGACATCTTTTATTTGTTCTTATGGACTTCTATTCAATCTATTTGGTTCTTGGTATTTACGACTTTCTTATAGCTCATATTCTGGTTAGGAGGTAGTTTAAAATAGTGTAGTTATTCCTCCCTTCTAGAGGATACATATAGTTCAAATCTCAATAAATTGGATACTTTATATGTAGTTGATAATTCTTATATTTTAGATATTTCTTCATATTTTGATCATATGGAGGTGCCTTTAGTTCCTAATTTTGATTTTGTAGCAAGTTACTTCACCGTATGAGTCCTATGAATCATCCTTTGGCTAAATGGTATTGAATATTCTCATGTATGTAAAACTTATTTTGCAATAGTAACATCATCAATATCCCTCCATAATTTGTTGTGCTCAACAAGGTGGATTATACTAGAAATCTATTGCATGGCATAATTTTTGCTCAGTGGCCAAGTTCAACATCATATAATCTATTTTATTATATAAACCTAGTGACTAACATTGAATAATATGATCAAATGACAAGAGATCAATGACTTAAGTACAACAACTTTCAAGGAGGGGACTAGGATTTAAATTTTACCAAGTGATATATACATGTTCTTAAAATATTGTGGATGTAATATAGGTGGGGCTTGTTTCAATCCCATATAATTAATTAACAAAAAAAAATTGTAGAATGTGAGATGAAATTTATTGTAAACCTGTAGGCCTATAGTTCACCTTGTAAAGCGGACATTATATCTTATCTTAAGAAAATGATTTAATGGTTTATATAATTATTATGTAATTAATATGTATTTATAAACCTCTTCTATTAATCCATTAATTCAATGTGTAGTTATTTAATTATCATCAGTGCTTAGTTCCTTAACGTAATCCTTTTATTTGTTGGAGATATTACATTATAGCAACATTATAGTACATTTGTTATTATTGTAAATATTAGTTTAGGAGTGTGTTTTATATTTGTCTAAAGTATTTATTAAAGTGTGGAGAGTGTTGTATGTCATGTGATAGTGTGCAAGGTATCAAGTAAGTGAGGATTCATAAATAATAGGTGTCAAGTATGGAAGTGAAAGAGTCATGAGATGTGGCATGATGTAAATTGAGAGGTTGTGTAATTATGTGAGCTTTGTCATAAGTGAGGTATGTGAAGAGCTACATCTTCCATGAGTTTGAGGGAAGCAATAGTTTAGAGTATTGAAGAGTAATTTTGTAAAGTTATATATTGGAGATAATGCTTCATGCTATGTAATCTCTTGTAATTTTAATCTCATGAATATAATGAAATGTTTTTTGTGAGAAATATTTGATGTTATGTGATTGTTATTTGATCTTCAGAAAGTAAATTTGTGAGACAAATTAGTTGAATTTCCAATAGTGGTATCAGAGACACATTGAGTGGGCTCTATGAGATTGCAAAATTTTTGTGGAGAAGATATTAGAATGAGAGGTTTCTAGGTGAATATTGATTAATGCATTTTTATGAGATTGATATATTGATGATGTGGGAGTGTTTTTGAGGAAGAGTCTGTTGTGTTAAAGATGTGGATATTGGTAAAGATTTAATAGTGAAGGTGAGAAGATTTGTGATAGGCGTATTCAAGGAAGAGAATAAGATTTATTATGTGATGTTATCTCATAATATATTGAAGGACTAGTGAATGAGATAAATGCTAGAAGCATGGTTGAAATCTTAATAAATCATACTGGTGCATAGATATTGAGTCTATGATTATGAGAACATGGATGGGTGAAGTGGTAAATATTGATGGAAGTTGTGATATTGAATATTAGAGGAGGTTGTTGTGAGGAGACATTAAATCTAAGAAAACAAAAGAATATTTTCTATGAGAAAATCCATACTAGAAGAGCCTATGATTCTAAGAAGTTATGACCAGATAAGGAGCAAAATTTGGGAGATTCAAAGAAATCAAAGTTGTAACGTCTACTACCAAACTTCATAGTGCATAACATTACCCAAAGCCCTAATTTTAAACTGACTCATGACAAGGCAGAAGAATAAGGTAAGGGGTTTTATTTAATAAAAAAATTAAAAAGGGGTATATTTGAATATTTTTTGAGTGCCTAAATTTATTGACTTTCTTCAAATTTATATGGTTTAGAATTTGATTTTTATAAGGTTAAACTTTGAAGATAAAAGGAATGATTAAAAAATTAGTTAATGCATGGGAGACATAAGGAAACAAAATATTTAAAATTTAAATTAAAGTTCGAGTTAATTGGAATGTGGGTAAAATTGACCTTTAAAGGAGAAATTATGAAAAATAATTAAACTAGGGAGATATAAGAATTAAAGAATTAAATTTGATGGAATGAAATGAAGATGAAATGAATGAATGGTGAATTAAAATTTGAAGAAGGAAAGAATTTGAAATTGTGAATATTAAATAAGTTATGACAATGTTCAAATAAAAATATGATACAAATTCAAATCATTGGTATAATGACTCAAGGGCAATCAAGAATATGATTGGAAATAAACAATGGTTTAATAGTTTTCAAGAAATATTTGGAAAACCAATCATTATAGCATATGAAAGGACATATGAGGTCAAAGGAGTAGGAGATATATTATTTAACTTTTTTAATGTAGAATGCAATCTTAAAAATGTGCTATATGTCCCAAGATTAACTGATAATCTACTTTCAATATCTCAAATAATCAATTAAAACTTAGTGATTGAATTCAAAAATACTGGATACAAGAAAAACTATATCCAAGAAAAACTCTTAGTCATTGGATCCTACACAAATAGCCTATTTTATCTTGATATCTTCTCAAACATTGTCCTATAAATGAGAACATAAGAAATATGAGAGCTTTGGAATAGAAATATAGGGCATATAAGTGCATCCTCTTTAAATGAAATGAGTAAATATCAAATGGTGTCAAGATTACCAAAATTAACAGTAGTCTACAATTTGTCTAGAGTGTCTTATAGCAAAATAGCATAGAATACCATTCGAATTAAGTTTATATAGAGCTTAGGATCCACGAGAATTAGTGTACATATATTATGTGGACCAATGAATGCTACTATTCTTGGAGGACATTGATTTTTTTATATATTTGTTGATGACTATTCTAGGAAAATGTAGCTATAGTTCGTGAAACTTAAATTTTAGTCTTTTAGTTGTTTTAAACAATTTAAGCAACTCATGGAAATAGAAACTATAAGATCAATCAATAATCTTCACTCATATAGAGGTGGTGAATTTCTATCAAAAAATTTGAATCATTTCTAAGACTAAATTCTATAAAAATAAAATTCACTATAGCTTATTCACCTGGTATAACAAAAAGAAGAAATTATTCTAATATGGAAATGGCACATTGCATGCTAAAAGAAGCAAATATTGATCAAAAATATTGGGCAGAAGAAGTTAAATTTATAGTATACATAAAAAATAGATCACCCACAAGAATACTTAAAAATATTACTCTTCAAGAAACCTAGTGAGGATAAAAACATTTAGTAGAACATCTAAGAATTTTTTTATGTAAATCATATGTGCACATGCCAACACAAAAAAGAACAAAATTAGATTAAAAAACTATATGTGGGACATTTCTTGGATATGATGATATTTCAACAGGATATAGAATAATTGATCAAATCACAAATAAAATGCATGTAAGGAGAGATGTGGTTTTTGATGAAGGGAAACAAATCCTTGTTTAAATTTCAAAGGTCAATACAAATCATATTCTGAATATTTTATTAGATCAAGTAAAAGTTTCAAATGAAGATTCATAACTAGAAATATTTAATGAACTAGTGGAAGACTCAAAATTCATAAAGTCACCACAAAGAAAAAAGAAAAAATTGTATATAAATATACTTAAGGACTCAAAGCTAGAACAATTTCTAGATCTTACCACTACAAGACCACAAAATTGTAACATGACAAAAATAAATTTGAGTTTAATGAGCTTAGTAACAAAACCTATAACTACACAAATCGCTATAAGACAAATAGAATGGAAAACATCCATGGAATTAGAATATACAACATTGATGAAGAATAAAACATGGTATCTAGTTGATCTACCACAAGGAAATAAAGCAATAAGATGTAAATGGGTTTGCAAGATAAAATAGAAGTCATGTGAATCTCTTGACAATTACAAGGCACAACTAGTAGCAAAGGATTATACTTAGAAATAAGGAATTGACTATGAACGTAATAACCCAAATATAACCATCTCGGGAGAGAGAATTTTTTTTTACACATTTAAGATTCACAAAAGATGTACCAAGTAGGAATACAATCATAGAGGCTTCACCATATTTTATGTTTAATATGTAGACATAACTTGAGTGGATATGAGTGATCACTCTCCTGTAAATCACTGGGGTTAACCTTGTACACCTTCGTGGCTTAAAGGATGTCTTCACATGGTCCCATCATTTCCTAACACCCTCTATAAATATAAGATAGGTTGACTAGCGTAGGGATTAAACCTATATCATTCTTTCAATGAAAGGACACCAATTCCTTTACTAGTATAAGTCATTCTATACTAGTACTTAGGCATAAAACCTCTTAGTTTACACATTACACCATGTATAAAACTATGGTGCTCAATTAACCCATCTCCTTGATGGTTTAATTGAGGTGATTGTCACTTCGCATGACATCCCTCACATGGACACCCAATAGCAATTTGGGGTTCCACCACCAAATCCAATTTGCTAATGAGATCCAAACCTCCATGGTTAGAAAAGAGGATTAAAGCTACACCGCTTGAATCTTTGACAAATACTTCCCCATATTTGGGTCCACTTCGAAGTTCCATTATCAAAATTCCTATTTGAAAATCCTCAAGTGTTGTACACCACAACCACCTCAGGTTTGGAGCCATATTTTAGGTTCTTCTAGGTTTTGCTAACTAAGGTGTCCCCCCAAAGATACAAAACCAACACCCAAAGTAAAACATAAAACCATTTTTTCATTTTTCCTTTATCTCCCTTTCTCATTAAAACATTCATACAATTATATGCATGAAATAAATTATAACACCTACTTAATCACGAGATGTACATAAATTTGCAACATACATGTCATAATATGAGAAATATTTTCAAATGCTAAAGCTTTAAAACAACAAAAGCATTATCTCAATTACTTAAATTTCATCCATCCATAATAAGGCAATAGATTCCTAATTCACATTCAAGTACATCTCTAATTTATAATCTTTCTTCTCAAATTGCATATAAATTACTTATTGAATCTTTTATCAACAAGTTCATAAATACAAAGTTTCTCAATGAAATCCATAATGAAGCTTGTTAGCTTTTGATGCTTAACTCTTAATGTAAATAACCACATAATCAAATATAAAGCTGTAATATAAAATACTCAATAACAGAAATTATTTATTCAAATATAACTCACAAATAACTTCATAAATAACTCATAAAATGGACCCTAATAAATGCTCTAAAAAATAGTAAACTGATATAGAATAAAGGTCACATACATCCTCCTCTTATTAAAATACTCAGTCACATATATAATATATTGTGACTCTTCATATGGAGTACTCTTGGCCTTCACTCTTCTATAAGACTCTTCACTTTCCTATTCTAAGGACACATGTACATTCTTACATAATGGACACTTATGCACATTTACACTCACCACACTTGCACACTCAATTACATGACACTTATGTATTTCCTGCACATTATTACATTACATAAAATATTTACTCACACTCTAATCTAGAACACACTCCTAATCTAATGATGTACCCAATGTGGTACATTAGAATGTACGAAATAATATAATATACTCCAACAAAGACCTCCTTGGTCGCATCCTCCTTTATTTATTTTGAGAAATGAGTAGATGAGGGATCACAACAACTCCTTTATGAGAATGCAAACCTATATGCATGTTTCTTTTCAATGCATCAAAAATAATATTTACAAAATCTTTTCTTTTTGAAAGCAAGGAGGAAAACCCCCATAAGTTTTCCTCAAGCATACACATTTCATTTAGTGTAAACAAAATACTCCCATAAGTATTCCTCTAAATGCATTTAAATGAAACCCCCATAAGTTCCATAATAACCTTTGGACTCCATGTCCAAACATCAAATCATAATTTTCATAATATAAAAGGACTTCCTTTAACCATTAAAAAAGACATAAACTTATAACTTATATTTATTTTACTCTCAAACTATAAAATGAACATACATTATTTAATAAGTTGTTCTATTTTTAAAATATAATTCAATTTCCAACTATATAATTTCTATAAAGAAATAAATACAAAATAAGAACTAATGAATAATAATATAAAAAGGTCGAAGGTGTAGACCAATTGGTTCAGCCAAATCCCGTAAGGGGGGCGGATGTCCAGGGTTCAAATCTTGGGCCTAATCGGACTGAATGCTTATCCCTTTTCCTGGTGCTTTCAGTGGCATAAAAGGTTTTAAATGATTTTGGCATGGTGGTTAAATGGGTGGACTACATGAGTATTACATGGTGGCTTTCAAGGTAGACAATGCAGAATACTATGACGACCATAAAAAAAAAACAACGTGCTCGGATCATCATGGCAACTACAAATTCCACCATGTTAAAAAATAATAATAATGATAATACAAAACTTTTTTGTAAAACATACCTATCATTCATTGTAATTCCCATTTAAAATAAATGAAACATTATAAAATCAAACCCTAATATAGATTCTCTTAAAATAAAAGAATCCATAAAAACATTTATTTCATTTACCCCTAAAATATAAAATAATTAAAATCCATTCAATACTCTATTTAAAATATGAGAATTTTCAATTATCCCATATTAATTTTCCATTAGCTCAATATTTGAAAATAAACCCAATGTTCACTAAGTATTTAACCCACTTAAAAGAACATCCATTTTTTTCAAAATCTCTACTATAGGTATATTTTCTTTTAATAAAGGAAAATACTATACATAAATACTAAAGCCCTTACAATTTATTATATCAACTCATGTTTATTATCGTGCATCTCCCAAAAAAATACCATGCAAAAGACAAACAAATGAAACTTAGGGTTCAGCCCCTTTTAATTTCACGCACAAAAATATAAGGGTCTTAGATTTTTTTTCAATTCATTCTAATTATTTAAAAATATGAATACTCCACTATTTATATTTTGTCTTTCCTTAGTTTTATATATTCTTGAATCAAGAAAATTATGCACAAGTGAAAACCCTAAAGTTTTCTATATTCTTTAATGGTTCTAGAAAAAAAAATTCTATGGTTCTACTTTTCACAATATTTTGTAATACATTCCAAAAATCTAAAAAGCATATCACATTCCATTCAAGTCGAGTTCCAAATAACATGGTAAATTATTACCTATAAGTTTAGAAGTTATGGGAAGTAGAAGATGCAAATTTTAATGATGCAAACCTCTTGTATTTGTCCAACACAGTGCCTCCAAGTTCTTTGTCCTCTGACTTGTTCTCCCAAAGCATTTAGATCTCTTTTTTTTCCTTTTCCATCTCTCTTTTTAAAAGAGAGGAAGAAGATGAAACCCTAAACCATTTTTGCAATGTCTTCTTGCTTGTTACATTTTCAAATAACATCAAATCCTAATCTATTCATTAAATGCATCTTCTTTGCAACGTAAAAGAGTTTGTAAAACTTAAATTAAATATCTTTTAATTTTATAAAAGAAATAAACTCATTTACATCTCTATTAATTTTAAAATAAGGCTTTTATGAAAGAAATAAGCTCATTTATATTTCTTTTAATTCACAAGAATATTTTTAGTAATACCATGATCATGAAAACTCTTTTTATTGCTAATTAGGTATGTGTGTGTATATATATATATAAATAAAAATCTTTAGTAATCAATTTCCTAATGTTATCTAGCAATATTAAAGCAACTAATAGATTTATTGTTCTCTAATGTATAAACATGCCAATTGCATTTCATTTCTAATGTCAAATTTGAACATTATGATAAATTTATTTAATTATCCTATAATTAATTAATTTAGTGTCAAATGTTAATATAAATTATTAACATTGACACTAACCATTAGAGGATTAATAAAACATTTATATTTATTGATCCTTCTCCTTATTGAATCCCTTCCCAAATTCATAAACATAAGTGTTGGGCAAAAAAATGGTTAGTTTTCTACGTTCATATTCATTGCCTCATTTCATTTGTCAACCCAGGGTAGCTCATAAACTTGTGAGCAACCTTGCACAATATATTCTTGTAATTCCCTCCAATGAGATGAGTCTCTCAGATTTATGGTTTGGGGGGTGTTGTTGTTCTGGAGTTCTGGTTTAGTTCCCAACCACTAATATATCCTAGATTATCAAGACATGCCTATACTATATTCAGAAACCAAAATTGCACACTTGTTGGAAATTACAAAAAATAGGGGAAATAACATAAATTAAACTAAGTACAGAAAACTGGAAACTAGATTAAAAATGATAGAGAACAAGAAAAGAGAAGGGAGGAATACTATTGAGAGTGGGCCCATGCTTTCAACAGAATACACCCGCATTTAATCATACACTGGATACTTGGAGAAGATAGATGAAAATACGCAGGTGTATTTTATTAATTTGCAGCATAGAAAGTTACAAAAAAGATACAGGATCTTTATTTTAGGGGTGGTCTACATATTTATAAGATATGCGGTCATACCCTGTTACATTATGAAGGTAAATCAAATTCATATTTGTTGGAAATATGAGCAGGATTAATTGTCATTGATGTCAAAGGAATACTAAGCAGATGTCAAAGGAATATTAAGCAAATGTCAAAGGAATGCTAAGCAAATAGTTCATGGTTGATTTTCTAAGAGGTAAGGATTTAATTTAAATATTATATGGTTGAAGCATCAAAAGAGAAGCAAGAAGGATAACAATATCATAATATTTGGGCAAAAGAAAAGGATTGAAAATATATCTCCGTTCCATGGTGATTGAAAGAAAATAATAAGGTTATTTTTCTAAGGTGATAATGGCAAAAGGTTTCACTAAAAACCTAAGGAAGTTTATATTTTATTTCATTTAAAAAGGCCCAAAGGACATTTAAATATTTAATTTATAATATTTAAATTCATTTTGAATTTAAATAATTATAAATAAAATATTATTTTTGAAATGCAAAGTCAAATTTATTATCCGTCGATGTGAAGGAAAATGCCTTGGAAAGGTATATTAATATAGCCTTAATCAAAGGCTAAAGGGAGGCATTTGAAAATCATGGTGTTGGTTATTCTCATCAATCAAATGCAAAAGGGAAAGTACAAAACGTGCACAATGCTAACACTGAGGAGATGAAGGCATAAAGAGGAGCAGTGCCAAATTTGTAGCACCATCCGGGTGGCTAGCCCAAATGCCAATCAGCTTGGGCGCTAAGTGGCAGTAAAGGAGAGGTCTCAGGTTCGAGACTCTACAGTAGTGAAAGGAGGAAGATTTTTGGGAATAAGTGTGTGCGGGCACACTTAGGTCCCATGTGAGTGCCTATCTCATGCATCCGTGGAAGCCACGGCTAGGGTGCTGGTGGAAGTACAGCGTGGGTTTGATTCCCACCAAGGGAAAAAGGTATTTAATTTTTAATATTTAATTCTTTGTCCTAAGGTTTGTTGGCATGAGCATTTAGGGAGGTATAAGGTTTATGGAAATAAATTTTATATTATGATTTTTGGTGATTAAAGTGTTGAAAGGAGTAATAAGGCTTTAGAGGAGTTTAAATATTATTTTAAAATAAAGTCTTATTAGGTTTAATAGTTGAAAGGAGTAATAAGGTGTATGTGAGATCTAATGTTTTGTATTGTGAGAATAATTTGTGAGGAAATTATTGAATGAAGTTTTGAGAAGGTTTTTGCTACCTAACCCTTAAATATTGACAAAAGAGTAATTGTGTTTGAGACAGGTTTTTACGAATAATTCTTCATAAAACAAAATATATGGGCACATCTTCATTGTGAGTAATTGATGGATGTTGTGAATGCTAAGTTGGAGATAAAAGGGTTGTTTTGATAAGCATTGTTGATTTTAGTTTTTTGGAATGAAAGTTGATACTAGAAACTATAGCACCCTAAAATTGGCACAGTAAACCTTAGAAAATAATTAAAATTACCTTACTAATAATTCAAATTCAAATTTTAACCTCAAAACCGCTCCAAAACCGCCTCCTACTCATTTCCTCGTTTTACATGCCATTTTTAGAGTTTTTTTCATCCGTTGGATGATATCGTCTCCAATCAGACGATATCGCCTTAGATTGGACGATTTCATCTGGAGCAGAACGTCCAGCTGATTTCGTCCCAAAACTAATTTTTCATAATTAGCTTCTATTTCAACGGCATCTCTAACCGGGGCAAAAGCGTGTCTACATCGTTAGAGACTTCCCCCATTGGAGATATCCCAAATTGGTATGATCTCCAACCTCCCAACCTCTTTCCTATGCCTATTTAATCTTAGGCCCTCCCCTTGACATCCCCCTGTAGCACCCTAAAATTGGCGCAGTAAAACCTTAATAATTACAATTACTCTAGTAAATAATTCAAATTCAAATTTCAACCTCCAAAACCGCTCCAAAACCGCTCCCCTTGACATCCGAATCAGGTATGACCTTTTAATCTTGCTTAATTTCTCTATTTTTTGTCTTAATTTGTTCTTCTGTATTCATTTAATCTGCATCTTCATATAGAGCAATTTAGATTCATTTGGCCAAACCTAGGACTTGGATGATTAAGGCTAAAACTGAACACATCAAACACATTCCCAACCTAGGCGTGGAAACTGCCATTCAAACGTTTCCTGGTGAACCCACCATCCATCGAAAAATCACCATAATACACCTCCCTCGAGAGGCGGGACCTTCGCAAGGCCTCTCAGTTCGAGGTACCACGCCATCCTTTTCCCATCCCCCTTCCGGGCACGGATCCTATAGCTTGAAGGTAAGGGTGTGAAAATTTTGGAGCGATACATTTTGGTGAACCCGACGTGAATGCATTTTAAAACCTTTTGAAAACAAAAAAATATATATAAAACAACCAAAACATAGATGCATTTCAAATCATTTAAATTAATAAGTTGCATATCATGTTTAGATGGTAGCTCCTAAGAAAAGATTAGCAGTTATTATAAATGTTGAAAACCAATTGGCAACCATAGAAATCAATTATGTGCTTAGTGTGCCTGAAACAGATAGAAATCAACTTTTGTGGGATGAACTTGATAGAAGACTAAGTGTCATTTCATCTAGGTCAACAAAACTTAAACAAATCAAGAGGCTTGTCCTAGATAGAATCCCGGATCCTCATAAACTCGCTCTTTTATCATGAACTTCGGAGAGCCTGCCATAGATGGTTAGCTTATAGGAGAGCTCTTGTGTCTTCAAATTTTTTCACTTTGAGGAATACCTCAAGAACACAGCCATTGTACACCAATTTCTAGGTCATATAGAAGCCCAAGAGGTTGATCTTATGATTAGAAAAATATGGAATAGAACTCCTAGAGCTATGTTGTATCGTGAATATTGTCGTGAGAATTATTATTATCAACCAAAATCTGAAATACATAGTATCACTATAGCCCTTTTCATTAAATTTTTGAAAGAAAATTTTCAATTTGAAGAAGAACACTTCATGACTCTTGAAGAACTCGAGCCCATTAATGATATTTATAAATTGTTTATAGAAAACTAGATCATTACTTTCAGTATTAGTTCTTGCATTTATTGTGTTGTTTGTTATCTTTACAATATTATTACAAAAAACAAGAAAAACTAAAAAACATAACAAAAACCAAAACATTTCATTTTAAATATTGTAGTAGGTATATAATTAATATATACCTCTTAAGCTTGTTGCATATATATATATATATATATATATATATATATATATTTTTTTTTTTTTTTTTTTGCTGAAATCTAAATTAAGCACAATGCCTAAACTTAGGAATGGTAAACAAACTGAAGGAGAAGAAGAAGATTGGTTAGAAGATAAAACTAGAGACCCAAATGTCCTTCCTAAAGATCCAATTTCGAAAGGAGAAACTCTAGATCAACCAGAAGATGACCTAGGTGAAGACAATGAACAAGAAGAAAATGTTAAAGAGGATGGATCCTCATCCCCTAGAGTAGCTCCAGATGGAACTATTGCTTTTGACAACTTAGATCATTTCTAGAAATTTTTCAATAATAACATTGGTGCTCTTAATATGGCAGTTCGTATTGATAAAGGGAAAATTAGTGACACTCAAGCAACCATGGAACATATGTTTGATGTGCACACTAATCCCTTGTCTTTCATTGATCAAGAAAGTGATAAGGTTGGACCATCCAATAGAGATATGGTCACTATGATTCATAACATGCCAAAACAACAGGTTACCCAACCTCCTAAGGAACCTGTTATTGAGCCTAAAATCATTCCCACACAAAAGAAAACTTCCTTCACTACTTTACTTCGCCAAACTATTGATCAATATGCTTCAAGTAAACAAAAACCTAAAATGAAGCCAAACACCAATTTTCAACAATCTGGAATACAACATAATACAACTTCAAAATTCCTTCATAACACTTTTCCTACCAACAATTTACACAATAGCAACATAGCATCTAATATTCATGTCCCTCCATCATATGCTCACAAATCCCATATCAATGCCCTACCGAACCAATATGGTGGGCAAACTAGTAATCTGGAAGCCATGGTGAAACAGTTAGCTTCGTGTATGGACCAGATAGATCCTTACCGTCCCTCGTACAATTATCGAGAGATATGTAGTCAACCTTTGGATCCCATAGTTGTAGCACAACCTTACCCTAAGCATTTTCCCATGCCCATCCTTGCCTATATATAAAGGAACCGAAGATCCCATAGAGCATCTTCACATGTTTAGGATAGCATGTCATGATATATCACATGATGACTTGCTATTACTAAAAATGTTCCCAAAAAGTTTAGGTGGAATGGCATTAGAGTGGTACTATCAATTGCCCACTCATTATTTGAGAAACTTTGAAGAAACAAATCGAATCTTTTGTCCATCAATTTAGTGCCTACATCGAGAGGCATGTAACCATTAAAGATTTATACAACTTAAAACAAGACAAGGATGAATGTTTTGCCTATTTCTTAGCTAGATGGAGGCATTTGACAGGAAAACTGCACTTTGTGCTACCTTATAGGGAAATGTTGGACATTTTTATTAATAATTTACAAGAACAAATATCTTATGAGCTATCAATCGCTACTTTAACTACCTTCGATCAGGCTATAGATTTAGCTCGAAGAGTAGAAGATGCCCTCATTAGGAGAGGCCAACTTAAAAGGAAGGATGATGAGAAAACATCCAGAAATCGAGTATAAAAACAAACAAGTTGTAGGTGATGGAGTCATTCGACAAAGAAAATGTTGCTAATATCAATGCAACGAAAACAACAAAAAAATTTATATTGAAATTGCTTGATAAGCCTCCTCGAGAATTTACTAGATTGAATCAACCATTATCAACTATTTTACCTCAATTACTCGAAAGAGGTTTGATCCAATTACCAACCTGATCCAACTATACCCGGATACAGATCTGACTTACACTGTGATTTCCATAGAGGACCTGGACACTCTACCAATGCTTGTAAAAGGTTGAAACATAAAATACAGGATCTGATTGATAATAATGAAATGGAGGTGCAAGCCTTCCAACCTAAACAAAATGCTCCTAATAATCCTCAAAAGAACATTCCCCAAAATCAAAATCAAAATGCTAATCAATCATTAGACATATTTCAACACCCTTTACCAAGACATGGTAAAGAGGTGGCCAATCAAATCGAACATCATAATGTTCCTCCTCCTACCCGATATGTAGGAACTATTAGCGGACAATTACCTGTTCAGGATCCTCAAATATTTGACACAACTTTATCCATGGTTACGACCAGGCCCCTACATAATATTCAAACTCCAGATCCTAGTGATATAGAATCAGATACTGAAAGTGAAATAGACATCACTTCAAACCAATCGAATAGTTCTGAAAATGAATCAGATCCTATTCAACCCATCATAGATGCTATGGTTCCAGAAGAACCATTTCCTAGAAGAGTTACTACTCGACCCTCTTCTAATCAATTTCTCCCTAATGAACAAGCCATAAATGATCGATCGAGACCAGTTTAGCATCCTCAATATCACATTGTAGGTACCATTGGAGTCGTTACCCGAAAATAGGCTCAAAATTCTCAACAAGAACCAAACCGAAATGATGGATCAGTTCCATTTGTTTTGAAAAATCCCAATAAAGGGAATCATGCTTCCAATGTTCAACCTAAACCCCCTTACAATATTAATGAGCAATTATCCAATACTACAGCCCGAATTTCCCTTTTGGATTTATTAAGATCTTCTCCTACCCATAGGGATGAGTTGATGCTTACATTAAGCCAAATGATGGTACCTCAAAATATTCAACCTGAAGCCATGGCCAATACTATCATCACTAGAGAAGTTGATTGTATTGACTTCCGGGATAAAGATATCCCACAACACAGTTTACATAAGGATAATCCCTTATATATTATCGCTCTAATTGGAGATGTAGTCGTTAAACGAGTCCTGATTGATAATGGTTCATCTCTAAAAATTTGCACTTTTGACTTCTACCAACGATTTGGCTTTAGAAGTGATGAAATGAAGAAAACTGACATGATTATCAAAGCTTTCAATGATGAAACACAAGAAACGTGTGGAGTTATTACCATCCCATTGCAAGTTGGTCCTAGAACCCTAGATACCACCATGTTTATTGTACATTGCCCCGCATCGTACAATATACTCTTGGGTCGTCCTTGGATCAATGCAATGCGGGCTGTCCCATCAACTTTACACCAATGTGTTAAATTCGAATTTAAAAATTAGTTGGTCACTATCCACGGTGACCCTAGACCCTTTGATATGTGTGCTTTGGCAGAACCTGTTGGAGTGCAATTTTGCCCCGCTCTGTCATCCACACATCCTAATTCTTATTTTTCATCTAAAACTATGAAACACACACCCATAGCTTCACCTATTTCCCCTCCATTAATTTCATCCTCATATATAGATCAACAATCTTCTAAACAAACCACTCTAGAACCTCAAAAAGATCTTCAATCTACAACCAATCCTTCATGTTCTATCCCTATAATTTCAAAACCTATAGACCCATCTCTTAACATTTCCACATTATCAACATCTATCATACCTTCCACATCTAAAGATATAGGGAATGATCCTTCTACATCTTATTCTCTTTCTGATGAACTTTTACCAGATTTATCCACAATCTTAATATCAAAAAAAACAAATGCTTTCATGCAAGATTCAATTCTTTTAAATAACTTGCCACCATCTCCTCGTACTTTGGGCCTCCCACAACCTATGGGAAGTACTTACCAAGTCGGGAGTTGTGCCTTCATTTATAAAGGATATGGTTGGGGAAGAATCCCTCGGAATATCAAAACTCATCATGAGGGATATGCTCGATGTTATTTTACCAATGAATATATTAAAGCTAAACCCATAATGCTTAAAATGGGATATAAAGGGAAAGGCTTGGGACCTTTCCAAAATGGCATGAAAGAACCTTTCGAGGTAGAACCGTGGCCTGCTAGCTATGGTGTGGGCCTATTTCCTAGTAAGGGTCAACCCTTTCCTTTTGAAGATGATGATCAACTCATATGTTATCAAGATTATTTTGGATAGGCATGATGATTTGCCTCTAAAAAATCAGCCATTTACATGTAACATGCTATCCATAGCTTACCCCGAAATGATTGCAAACTCCGATGAGGAGTTGGAAGGAGATATCTTCCACGATGTCTCCGTTGAAGAGATGTTACACAATGGATTTTATTTTTATGGTTCTATACCAACTATAGCCCAACTTGAGACCGCTAATCCTCAAGATGAATTATCCAACTTAACCTTACAATAATTACAAGAATTGGTCCCCCCCCCCCCCCCCCCCCCCAGAACGGAGAGGAGGGGGAGGGGGGGAAGAAAAAAAAAAAAGAAAGGGGGGAGGGGCGGCCCCCCCAAAAAAAAGGAGAAGAGAAGAAAAGAAAAGAACAAAAACAAACAAGCCCCCCCAAAAGAGGGAGGGGGAGGTGCGGCGGGGAGAGGAGAAGCGGGGCGGCGACCCCCCCCCGCCCGCCCCCCCCGGGGCCCCCCGGGGGCGCAAACCCAAAAAACAAAAAAAAAAAAAACACCCGGGGGCCCCGGGGGGGGGGGGGGAGAAACCTGGGGGTGGTTTTTTTTTAAGATTTGTTTTTTTTCTTTTCTCTGTCCCTCCCCCCCCCCCCCTGGAGTTAGATGACGAATATGCCACTATCATTATTCGTCGACTCCGAGAACCCGCTTAAGCAGAACCTTTGGATGTGTTTCTAATCAATGAAACTACTCCTAAACCTTGGTATATGGATATATTTGATTTTCTCCAAAATGGGACTTTCCCTGCCAATTCTAATAGAAACCAGCGTCGGTTATTACGTAGACGAGCAAGTCGATTTGTAATAATTGGCAATACTTTATATAGGAGATCTTTTGAAGGTATCCTATTAAGATGTTTGAATTTAGAAGAATCCAAATCAGCCTTGAGTGAAGCCCACGATGGATCTTGTGGAGGACACTTCGATGGTAGTGTCATTGCTAAAAAGCTCCTTAGGATAGGATACTTTTGGCCTACCATGGAGAATGACGCACATGATTATGTGCGCCATTGCAACAAGTGCCAAAACATGCTGACCTTGTCCATGCGCCTGCACAAGAACTGTAGGCTATTTCATCTCCTTGGCCCTTTTCAAAATGGGGTTTAGATATTATTGGCAAAATCAATCCTGTGTCATCTGATGGACACAAATTCATCATAACCACCATCGAGTATTTCATGAAGTGGGTTGAAGCTATGCCTTTAGCTTCCTACACTGGCACACAAGTCTCTAAATTTATTTTTAATCAAATCATTTGTAGGTTCGAAATTCTTGCAAATCTCATCTCTGATAATGGAACTTGTTTCAAAAATAAAGATGTTAAAAAATTATGCCAAAAATATAAGATTCAACATCGTTGGTCCACTCCCTATTATCCTCAGGGTAATGGTCAAGCATAAGCATCTAACAAAACCTTAATCAAAATTCTCAAAATATTGGTCAATAAAACTGCCGCGATCGGCACATTCGAGTTATATCCAGCCTTGTGGGCCTATCGAACTAGTGTTCGAACCCCCATCGGAACTTCACCTTTTGTTTTGGTTTATGGTGTTGAAGCCATTTTTCCCTTTGAATTAGAAGTTCCTTCTTTGGCTCTACTACTTCAAGATACCGAAGTAGGAGATGAATATCGAGCTGGCAGACTCAGTCAGCTGGAACTCCTAGATGAAAAATGCATCAATGCTTTGGAGCATCTCCGTGCCTACCAAAACAAGCTTAAAATATCATATGCTAAAAAAGTTCATCATCGATCCTTTGAGATCGACGACCTTGTTTTAAAAGAAAATCAAAAAAATACTAATGCAACTAAGGACCTTAAAGGTAAATTTGAGCCCAACTGGCTTGGACCATACATTATCACTACTAAATTTGAATCGGGAGCATACAAATTATCTACCTTAGATGGTAAAGAACTTAAAGAACCCATGAATATTTTGCATCTTAAACGTTACTATGTATAAATTTGGTCATTTCATCCTTGTATATATTTGTTTAAAATATTTCACAATCACTATTTTGTATTTCTTTCAATTTATAAATTCAAAAACACCAAAAACATTCATAATCATCAAAATATTCAAAACTATTTGTTGTATTTATTTATGGCACTTGTTAATTCTTTCAAAAAAAAAAATAATAATAATAAAAATAAAAAAACAGCAATATTCTTGACTCTTTCAAAAAAAAGAGTCAACATTCTCAAAACTTCTCAAAAAGTATTTATATATATCTTCTTACAAATGTTGCAGTTATATGTTTCAAATTATTTTGGATAAATTAGCATTTATTTGGAATCCCTCACTTTCACAAACACAAAAATAAATATCTTGATTTTTATCTAGCATGATTACTAATCTCTCTTATATCAAAGTCCACAAAATTCAATTAAATAAAGTTTGAGCACAGAGAATTGATCTTGTTATTTACTTAAACCAAGCACATCCTTTCACAATAAAATGATTATATTTGTAATTTCCATGCTTTGCTACATAGTAGAAGTGGTTTCTTGAGCAAAAAGTTTCCCCTGCTATCCTATCATGCACATGGTCTAGAATCTTTGAGAATTGGCAAAAGGACAAGCTCACCCCTACCCAGAATAAAAATCCCTTGCTCTACAGCTAATCCGAGCAAGTATCCCTAGCATAGAACAAAAAGAAAAAGCAAATTTCAAGAAAAAGAGAAAAAGAAAAATATTATTTTATATCATTACAGCATTATCAAGCAAAAATACAAAAGAAAGCAAAAGCAAAAAGCAATAAAATCCCTTTCCCTACCCTTTGAAAAGAAAAGAAGGGTTGATGAGCTTGAATCCCTGGAATTCTCAATTATTCGAAAACTATGAGGTAAGCCCCATAACAGGTGGTTTGTGCCCAACCCGCTTGGCCTTGGGTAACTCCTAGCATGGCGATATGTCTGTCACATTAGCGACCTTCTTTTGTATAGACCTATGTCTGCTTATGGATTAGCTAGCTCTTGATAATCCGACTTACATAGTAGTCTAGTATGGTTATATGCATCTACATCATGGTTAATGAACACTTATTTGGTTTATTCAAATCACTTGTATCATATTATCTTGCTCAAAACTGGTAAATGAACATAGCAATTGCACACACATTTGTATTTGAGATATTTTGTGTATCATTATGATAAATCAAGATTGGAAATGAATTCACATATGCACATGGGATTCCTTATAAATCTAACTTTTGTCTTTAAGATACTTTGAAATATTTTTTTGCAAATTGTTCTGGAATAATTCATTTTCTTCTTTAAAGTACAGTTGTTTAGTATCAAAGACAATTACATACATCTTCTCATAGAAATATCAAAATTTCTTTCAAACCATACAATCGAAAACACACACCAAATATTATATTAAATATATATATTATCGACTTTCGTACGATGGTATAGTTCTAAAACCAAAATTGGAATTTTATGCCATAGCGCAAGTCCTCATATTCATATTTTATTTCTATTAAATCAACCATGCAATAAAACTATCTCTTTTTGGATTTCGCGATGATGGTATAAGTCTATACCTACATATTCTATGCCTAGCGCAAACCATTGTAATAATTTTATTCCCCATTTATTTAAAAATCATGAAAACCATATGACTTAAATCATTATGTTATACAATTATGTTTTTTAACAAAAAGCATGCACATTATCACTATTTCATGTCATTATGTCAACCTTCAATTTTGCAATGATGGTATAATTCCTAGGGAATTATCCAAAAATTTTATCACACTTAGGAATTTATGCCTAGCAAAAATCATTTTAACATTATTTCATGCATACTATTTTTATGAAAATTTGAAAACAAACCATCATCATCATCATTTGCACCATTGCACCAAAGTCTTAAGACAGTCTCTTAAGCACTCTTTTACTTTTAGCAATATTTCTATACTAGGATTAGCTTGACGACCGAGTGAGCGGCGACTCCATGAAATGGTCTATAATAGCGACAATGTCCTTTGAAATTATTGTTAAAAGTCCCTTTTATTTTTTATCAAATCACATCACAAACAACCAATTTGTTCCATCAGATTATTTCATTTAAAATCTTACAGCATGACATCAAAACCATAATATTTCCAACGACGTAATTACATGAATCCCATCCACGAAATCAATCAATCAAAAAAATTAAAGCATCATAAAAACATAGCACAAGTAATATCAAAAAGAAAAAAAAAAAAAACATTTTAAAATTTTGCTTTTCCACGTTTTTACCTCAAACGTTCGATTTGGGTAAAAACACGGAGGGGGCACCATAGTAAGTTGTTGTACGATTCGACCAAGAATCGTCGCCTAAAAATGGGAATAATTTTTGCTTTCTCGTAGATCGAGAAGAACTCATATTTAATGCATTTTCTTTGGAAAATTCGCTAAAGAGGGGGCAAAATGTAGCACCCTAAAATTGGCACAGTAAAACCTTAATAATTACACTTACTCTAGTAAATAATTCAAATTCAAATTTCAACCTCCAAAACCTCTCCCAAACCGCTGCTTAATCTATTTCCTCCTTTCCCGTGCCATTTTTAGAGTTTGTTTTGACCGTTTGATGATATCATCGCCGATCAGATGATATCGCCTCAGATCTAACGATTTTGTCTAGACTAGGACGTCCAGACGATCTTATCCCAAAACTAATTTTTCACAATTAGTCTCTGTTCCAATGGCATCTCTAATCTAGGCAGAAGCATGTCTATGTCATTAGAGACCCTCCCCGTTGGAGATCTCCCAAATAGGGATGATCTCCAACCTCCTAACCTCCCTCCTAAGCCTATTTAATCCTAGGCCCTCCCCTTAGCATCCCCCTGGCTAAAATTCCTTGTAACTCGAATTCTACACACACTAGACATCCTAAATTACTATTTGCACTTGTTCTATCCAAATTTTGTTGCAGGTACCTTAGTATTTTTCAATCGGAGCAAGCTTACATCATCGTAGATGATCCTGTTCAGATCGGAGGCGATCTTGTCGAATCAAAGACGATTTCGACTGCAGTTCACATTGGGGGCAATCAGTGCCCAGAGTTTGCATTTTCTCCACTCTTTTCTGCTGTATTATTCTGCATTTAGTTAATATTATGATTATTTCTTATTATTTTGCATCTTGGAGTTCACCCATCTAGCTCAAATGCATAATTGAGTTATAATTGTCATTAAATCGGTATAATGCATTCATGTTTCTATTTATAATTCTCAGTTTGATATTGTTATTGTCATTTTACATTGTCTCCCTATGATAGCATAGTCTGCATTCTCTATATTTTGCACCTATTTCTTTGTTTGCGGTGTCTCGATGAATTCGTCGAATCTCGGACGATCCTGTCGGATCTCGAGATGATCCTGTTGAATTCTGGATGATCCCGATTGCTTCAAGAATCAAAATCTCCATCGAGACATCCAGATCAGGTATGGGTCTTTTATCCATCTTGTTATTTCTATTTTTCTGTCTAAATTTGTTCTTCCGTATTCATTTAAATTTACATCTTCATATAAAGCAATTTAGATGCATTTTGGCCAAACCTAGGACTTGGATGATTAAAGCTAAAACTGAACACATCAAACACATTCCCAACCTAGGCGTGGAAACTGCCACTAAACGTTTCTTGGTGAACCCACCATCCATCAAAAAATCACCAGAATACACCTCCCCCGAGAGGCAAGACCTTCACAAGGCCTCTCAGTCTGAGGTACCACGCCATCCTTTTCCCATCCTCCTTCTGGGCACGGATCCTATAGCCTGAAGGTAAGGGTGTGAAAAATTTGGAGCGATTCATCGTCCACTATTAGACTATATCATCCCAAATTTGAGCAAAATCGTCTCTAATTTTGCAAGCCGAAATCGTCGCTAATTTGTCGAAATCATCCCCCTTTCATCGATTTCGCCCTTCGACAAAATCGACAAACTTGAGATGATTTCATCGAAATCGGGACGATTTCATCCCGACGACGTCGACGGCCCAAAAACGGCCACGGTGCTCAAAATTTATTTAAAATTCACCTAAAAAGCATGTAAATTCAACTTAAAACATTCTAAGCTAAGTTTAGAATCTTACTCGTAGCCCGCGTCGGACCTCTGTCGATCTATGCGCTATCTCCACCATTTTGCTTGCAGAGCTCCAAAAACCAAAAAAATGAACAGTAAAAATGAATTAGGGTTTTACCCTATTTTTCTTAATTTTATTCAAAACATAATTAAAAACATTTTAAAATTTTGCTTTTTCGTGTTTTTACCTCAAACGTTCGATTTGGGTAAAAACACGGAGGGGGCACCATAGTAAGTTGTCGTACGATTTGACCAAGAATCGTTGCTTAAAAATGGGAATAATTTTTGTTTTCCTCGTAAATCGAGAAGAACTCATCTTTAACACATTTTCTTCGAAAAATTTGCTAAAGAGGGGGCAAAATGTAGCACCCTAAAATTGATGCAATGAAATCTTAATAATTACAATTACTCTAGTAAATAATTCAAATTCAAATTTTAACCTCCCAAACCGCTTCCAAAACCGCCCGCTTAATCTGTTTCCTCCTTTCCCATGCCATTTTTAGAGTTTGTTTTGACTGTTTGATGATATCGTTGCTAATCAGACGATATCGCCTCAGATCGGACGATTTCATCTGGGCTAGGACGTCCAGATGATCTTGTCCCTAAACTATTTTTTCACAATTAGTCTTTATTCCAACGACGTCTTTAATCTGGGCAGAAGCGTGTCTGCGTTGTTGGAGACCTTCCCCGTTGGAGATCTCCCAAATAGGGATGATCTCCAACCTCCTAACCTCCCTCCTAAGCCTATTTAATCCTAAGCCCTCCCCTTAGCATCCCCCTGGCTGAAATTCCTTGTAACTCAAGTTCTATACACACTAGACATCCTAAATTACTATTTGCACCTGTTCTATCCAAATTTTGTTGCAGGTACCTTAGTATTTTTTAGCCGGAGAAAGCTTACATCATCACAAACGATCATGTTCAGATCGGAGGTGATCCTGTCGAATCAAAGACGATTTTGTCGCATCCAGATGATTTTGACTGCAGTTCACATTGGGGGCAATCAGTGCCCAGAGTTTGCATTTTTCTCTTTTCAATCTACTGTTTTATGCTGCAATTAGCTAGTTTATTTATTATTTTCTGCTATCTTGCATTTTGGAGTTCACCCATGTAGCTTTAAATGTATAATTAAGTCACCAATTGTCATTAAGTCATTGTAGTATACTCGTATTTTATTTATTATCATCATTTTAATGTTATTCCTATTATTTTACATCATTGCCCTCTGTTAGAATAGTTGCATTTTCTGCATTTTGTGTCTACTTCTTTTATTGCAGGTCTCTGACGAATTCGTCTGACGAATTCATCAAATCTCAGATGATCTTGTCTAATAGTAGATGATCCTGTCAAATCAAAGGCGATCCTGACTGCTTCAAGAATCAAAATCTTCATCAGACATCCGGATCAGGTATGACTTTTTAATCTTGCTTACTTTCTCTATTTTTTGTCCTAATTTGTTCTTCCGTATTCATTTAATCTGCATCTTCATATAGAGCAATTTAGATTCATTTGGCCAAACCTAGGACTTGAATGTTTAAGGATAAAATTGAACACATAAAACACATTCCCAACCTAGGCATGGAAACTACCATTAAACATTTCCTGGTGAACCCCACCATCCATCAAAAAATCACCATAATACACCTCCCCCGAGAGGCGGGACCTTCGCAAGGCCTCTCAGTCCAAGGTACCACGCCATCCTTTTTCCATCCTCCTTCTGGGCACGGATCCTATAGCCTGAAGGTAAGGGTGCGAAAAATTTGGAGCGATACACCCCTGGCTGAATTTTTCTGCACTTCGAGTTTTACATGCATTAGAATATCCTAGACTATTGTTTGCCTTTGTCCCTTTTCAAATTTTCTTGCAGGAACTTTGTTATTCTTCAGCCGGAGCAAGCTCAGATCGTCGCAGACGATCCTGTCCAATTCGAGATGATTTCGTACCAATCCGAGATGATTTCGATTGCAGTCAACATTGGGGGCAATCAGTGCCCAGAGTTTGCATTTCTTCACTCTTTTCTGCTGCATTATTCTGCATTTAGTTAATCTTATGGTTATTCCTTATTATTCTGCATCTTGGAGTTCACCCATGTAGCTTGTATGCATCATAAAATCATGATTAGTCATTAAATCATTGTAACGCACTCATATTTTTGTCTATAATTATCAATTTAATATTATTGCTATCATTCTACATCATTGCCCTCTCGTTGGCATAGCTGCATTTTCTGTAGTTTGTCTCTATTTCTCTGATTGCAGGTCTCTGATGAATTCGTCAGATCTCAGACGATCCTATCAGATCGGAGATGATTCTGTCAAATTCTAGACGATCTTGACTGCTTCAAAAATTAGAACCTCCATCAGACATCCGGATCAGGTATGGCTCTTTAATCTAGCTTATTCTCTCTGTTTTCTGTTCAAATCTGTTTCCTGTATTCATTTAATTTGCATTTTCATAATAGAACAACTTAGATTCATTTGGCCAAACCTAGGACTTGGATGTTTAAAGCTAAAATTGAACACATTAAACTCATTCCCAACCTAGGCGTGGAAACCGCCACTAAACGTTTCCCCGGTGAACCCCACCATCCGTCAAAAAATCACCTTAATACCCCCTCCCCGAGAGGCGGGACCATCAAAGGGCCTCTCAGCCCGAGGTATTGTCCCATCCTTTTCCCATCCTCCTTCCGGGCACGGATCCTATAGCCTCGAAGGTAAGGATGCAAAAAATTTGGAGCGATACATTTTGGTGAACCCGACGTGAAACTAAAACCTTTTGAAAAAAAAAACAAAAACAAAAACATAGATGCATTTAAAATCATTAGAAAACTACTAAGTTGCATATCATGTCTAGATGGTAGCTCCTAAGAAAATATTAGCTGTCACTATAAATGTTGAAAACCAATTAGCAGCCATAGAAGTTAATTATGTGCTTAGTGTGCCTGAAACAGATAGAAACCAACTTCTGTGGAAAGAACTTGATAGGAGACTAGGTATCATTTCGTCTAGATCAACCGAACTTAGACAAATCAAGAGGTTTGCCCTAGATAGGATCCTGGATCCTCATCAACTCATTTTTTATCATGAACTTCAGAGAGCCTCGCCATAGGTGGTTAGCTTATAGGAGAGCTCTTGTGTCTTCAAAATTGTTCACCTTCGAGGAATACCTCGAGAACGCAGCTATTATACACCAATTCCTAGGTCGTGTAGAAGATCAAGAGGTCGTTCTTATGGATAGGGAAATATGGAATAGAGTTCCTAGGGCTGTGTTATATCGAGAGTATTGCCACGAGCTTTACTTCTACCAACCAGAATCTGAGACAGATAATATCACTATAGCACTTTTTGTCAAATTCTTGAAAGAAAACTTTCAATTTGAAGAAGAACACTTCATGACTCCTGAAGAACTCGAGCCCATTAATGATATTTATAAATTGTTTATAGAAAACTAGATCATTGCTTTCATTATTATTATTTCTTGCATTTAGTGTGTTGTTTGTTATCTTTATAATATTGTTACAAAAACAAGAAAAACCAAAAACATAACAAAACCAAAAACATTTTATTTCAAATACTATAGTAGGTATATAATTAAAATATATACCTCTTAAGCTTGTTGCATATATATATATATATATATATATATATATATATATATATATATATATATATTTTTTTTTTGCTGAAATCTAAATTTAAGCACAATGCCTAGACTTAGGAATGGTAAACAAACTCAAGAAGAAGAAGAAGATTGGTTAGGAGACAAAACAAAAAACCCAAATGTCCTTCCTGAGGGTTCAATTCCGGAAGGAGAAACTCTAGAACAGCCGTAAGATGAGTCGGTCAAGAAAATGAACAACAAGAAAATCTTAAAGAGGAAGGATCCTCATCCCCTAGAATAGCTCCAGACGGAACTATTGCTTTTGATAACTTAGATCATTTCTGGAAATTTTTCAATAATAACATTGGTGCTCTTAATATGGCAGTTCGTATTGATAGAGGACAAATTAGTGACACTCAAGCAGCCATGGAAGATATGTTTAACATACACACTAATCCCTTGTCCTTTGTTGATCAAGAAAGTGATAAGGCTGGACCATCCAATAGAGATATGGTCACTATGATTCAGAACATGCAAAAACAACAGGTTACCCAACCCCCTAAGGAACCTTGTTATTGAGCCTCAAATCATTTCCACACAAAAGAAACCTTCATTCACCGCTTTATTTCGCCAAACTATTGATCAATATGCTTCAAATCGACAAAAATCCAAAACTAAGCCAAACATCAATTTTCAACAATCTGGGATACAACATAATACAACTTCAAAACTTCTTCATAACACCCTTCCTACCAACAATTTACACAATAGCAATATAGCATCTAATCTTCATGTCCCTCCATCATATGCTCACAAATCCCATATTAATGCCCTACCGAACCAATATGGTGGGCAAACCAGTAATCTGGAAGCCATGGTGAAACAGTTAGCTTCGCGTATGGACCAGATAGATCCCTACCGTCCCTCGTACAATTATCGAGAGATGTGTAGTCAGCCTTTGGATCCCATAGTTGTAGCACAACCATACCCTAAACACTTTCCCATGCCCGTCCCGCCTATATATAAAGGAACCGAAGATCCCATAGAGCATCTTCGCATGTTTAGGATAGCATGTCATGATATATCACATGATGACTTGCTATTACTAAAAATGTTCCCAAAAAGTTTAGGAGGAATGGCATTAGAGTGGTACTATCAATTGCCCACTCATTCTTTGAGAAACTTTGAAGAAACAACTGAATCTTTTGTCCATCAATTTAGTGCCTACATCGAGAGGCATGTCACCATTAAAGATTTATACAACTTAAAACAAGACAAAGATGAATGTTTTGCTGATTTCTTAGCAGATGGAGGCAATTGATAGGAAAACTGCACTTTGTGCTACCTTATAGGGAAATGTTGGATATTTTTATCAATAATTTGCAAGAACAAATATCTTATGAGTTATCAACTGCTACCTTAACCACCTTCGATCAAGCTATAGACTTAGCTCGAAGGGTAGAAGATGCTCTCATTAGAAGAGGTCAGCTCAAAAAGAAAGATGATGAGAAAACATCCAGAAATCGAGTATAAAAACAAACAAGTTGTAGGTGACGGAGTCACCTGATAGTAGAAACGTTGCTAATATCAATACAACGAAGACAACAAAAAAATTTATATTAAAACCTCCTGATAAACCTCCTCGAGAATTTACTAGATTGAACCAACCTTTATCAACCATTCTACCTCAATTACTAGCACGAGGCTTGATTCAATTACCAGCTATCCGAGAACCTGATCCAACTATACCCGGATACAGAGCTGATTTACATTGTGATTTTCATAGAGGACCTGGACATGCTACAAACTCTTGCAAAATATTGAAACATAAAATACAAGACTTGATTGATAATAATGAAATGGAGGTGCAAGCCTTCCAACCTAAACAAAATGCTCCTAATAACGCTCAAAAGACCATTCCCCAGAATCAGAATCAAAATGCTAATCAATCATTAGACATATTTCAACATCCTTTACCAAACCATGGTAAAGAGGTGGCTAATCAAATCGAACATCATAATGTTCCCCCTCCTACCCGATATGTAGGGACTATTAGCGGACAATTACCTGTTCAGGATCCTCAAATATTTGGTACAACTTTATCCATAGTCACGACCAGGCCCCTACATAATATTCAAACTCTGGATCCTAGTGATGTAGAATCGGATACTGAAAGTGAAGTAGACATCACCTCAAACCAATCGAATAGCTCTGAAAATGAATCAGATCCTATTCAACCTATCACAGATGCTATGGTTCCAGAAGAACCATTTCCTAGAAGAGTTACTACTCGACCCTCTTCTAATCAGTTCCTTCCTAATGAACAAGCCATAAACGCTCAACCGAGACCAGTTCAACGTCTTCAATATAACATTGTAGGTACCATCGGAGTTGTTACCAGACAAAAAGCTCAAAACTCTCAACAGGATCAAACTCAGAATGATGGATCAGCTCCATTTATTTTGAAAAATCCCAATAAAGGGAATCATATGTCTAATGTTCAACCTAAGCCTCCTTACAATATTAATGAACAATTATCCAATACTACAACCAGAATTTCCCTTTTGGACTTGTTGAGATCTTCTCCTACCCATAGGGATGAGTTAATGCTTACATTAAGCCAAATGATGGTGCCACAAAATATTCAACCCGAAGCCATGTCCAATACTATCATCACTCGAGAAGTCGATTGTATTGATTTTCGGGATAAAGATATCCCGCAACATAGTTTACATAAGGATAACCCCTTATATATTACTGCCCTAATTGGAGATGTAGTCGTTAAAAGAGTCCTGATTGATAATGGTTCATCTTTAAACATATGCACTTTTGACTTCTACCAAATATTTGGCTTTAGAAGTGATGAAATGAAAAAAACGGATATGATTATCAAAGCTTTCAATGACGAGACACAAGAAACGTGTGGAGTCATTACTATACCCTTGCAAGTTGGTCCTAGAACCCTAGATACAACCGTGTTTATTGTACATTGCCCAACATCGTACAATATACTTTTGGGTCGCCCTTGGATCAATGCGATGCGAGCTGTCCCATCAACTTTACACCAAGTGTGTTAAATTTGAATTTAAAAATCAGTTGGTCACTATTCATGGTGACCCTAGACCCTTTGATATGTGTGCTTTGGCAGAACCTGTTGGAGTACAATTTTGCCCCGCTCTATCATCCACACATCCTAATTCTTATTTTTCATCTAAACGTGTGAAACACACACCCATAACATCATCTACTCCATCAACTACACCTATACATTTAACTCAACCATCTTCTCGAACAAACCACACTAGAACCTCAAAAAGATCTTAGATCTACAACCAATCCTTCATGTTCTATCCCTATAATTTCAAAACCTATAGACCCATTTATTAACACCTCCACATTATCTACATCTATCATACCTTCCACATCTAAAGATATAGGGAATGATCCTTCTACATCGTATGCTCTTTTTGATGAACTTTTATCGGATTTATCTAAAATCTTAATATCAAAAAAAACAAATGCTTTTATGCAAGATTCAATTCTTTTTAATAACTTGCCACCATCTCCTCGTACTTTGGGCCTCCCACAACCTATGGGAAGTACTTACCAAGTCGGGAGTTGTGCTTTTATTTATAAAGGATATGATTGGGGAAGAATACCCGGAAACATCAAAACTCATCATGAGGGATATGCCCGATGTTATTTTGCTAATGAATATATTAAAGCTAAACCTATAATGCTTAAAATGGGATATAAAGGGAAAGGCTTGGGACCTTTCCAAAATGGTATGAAAGAACCTATCGAGGTAGAACCATGGCCTTCCTGATGTGGTGTAGGTCTGTTTCCTAGTAAGGGTCAACCCTTCCCTTTTGAAGATGATGATCAACTCATATGTTATCAAGATTATCTAGATAAACAAGATTCTTTGTGTCCAAAGAATAATCTCTTTACATGCAATATGCTATCCATAGCTTACCCTGAATTGATTGCTGAATCCGACGATGAGTTGGAAGGAGATATTTTCCATGATGTCTCCGTTGAAGAGTTGTTATACAATGGTTTTTATTTTGATGGTTCTATACCTACTATAGCCCAGCTTGAGGTCACGACTCCTCAAGATGAATTCTCCAAGTTAACCTTAAAATAATTACAAGAATTGGGCGTTTCACCCGCCCCACCTAATTTTGAAAGAGATCTACACATGGAAGTAGAAAACGTCATTAAAGTTAACATTGGAACTGAGGATAATCCTCACATAATCAATATTGGATCAGAATTAAGTCAAGAAAAACAAAATGAATACATTGCATTTCTTAAAGAATATGAAGATGTCTTCGCTTGGACATATGAAGATATGCCAGGTCTGGACCCTTCTGTAGTCATGCATCATCTAGTAGTCCATCCGGATGCTAAACCTGTTAAACAGAAACTTAGAAAAATGCATCCCAAAGTGGCCTTGCTAGTCAAAGGGGAGTTAGAAAAACTCCTGAATGTTGTTTTTATACAAGCTATTGATTATGCTGAATGGATCTCAAATGTAGTTCCAATCACCAAGAAAGAAGCTACCAAAGTTAGGGTTTGCACAGACTTTAGAGATATTAACGCCGCATGCCCTAAAGATGATTTTCCTCTTCCAAACATGGATCAAATTATTGACTTTACTGTCGGGAGTGGAATGATGTCCCTAATGGATGGATTTTTTGGCTATAATCAGATCAGGATAGCTCCTGAAGATCAAGCTAAAATAGCCTTTATTACCCCTTGGGGTACCTTTTGTTGGAAAGTGATGCCATTTGGTTTAAAGAATGCAGGTGCAACATATCAACGAGCCATGACTTATATCTTTCATGATATGATGCATGATATCCTACATGATTATGTAGATGATATTATAGCTCGCTCTATTAAAGAAGATGATCATTTAGATGATTTGAGAAAAGTATTTAATCGGTTAAGAGAATACCTTATTCGATTAAATCCAACCAAATGCATATTCGGAGTTAAGTCCGATAAACTATTAGGGGTTTTAGTTTCTTTACGTGGTATCAAAATCGACCCTCTCAAGATTGCGGCTATCACTGATATGCCCGCACCTACCAATATATCTGAGTTACGAAGTTTACAAGGTAAACTTCAAGCCATCCGTCGCTTCATCGATAAGCTGGTGGACAAAATAGGTCCCTTTCTTAAGCTGCTTAAGAAGGATGTCCCTTTTAATTGGGACGACGAATGTAAAGAAGCTTTTGAACTTCTCAAACAATACCTCCTTAACCCACCTGTGCTTTCACCGCCTAGACCTGATCGCCCGTTTATCCTGTATATTTTAGCTTCAGATTCTGCCTTAGGAGCTATGTTAGCTCAGCTTGATGATGAGAAGAGAGAGCGTGCTAATTATTATATTAGCCAAACTTTAATCAGTTATGAAACCCGTTACACAACATTAGAAAAACTATGTCTAGCAATCGTATTTTCTACACAAAAATTATGCCATTATATGCTCAGTCAAAAAATGTATGTCATTGCTAAATATGATCCCTTGCGGTATCTTATGAGTCGACCTTATTTATCAGGTCGTACAGCCAAGTGGGTTCTTGCTCTAAGCGAGTTTGAACTCACGTTCATAGGATAGAAGTCTGTTAAGGGTCAAATCATAGCAGATCAATTAGCTGCTGCACCCTTAGAGTCTACTCATCCCCTCATCATTGAGTTTCCTGATGAATGCCTTCAATTAGAGGCAGACCATATTGAACAATGGTCCTTATACTTTGATGGAGCCCGATGCATGAGTGGGGATGGTGTGGGTATTATTTTAATATCCCCGCAAAAACATCTTATACCTTTGTCCTTCAAATTAACATTTGCTTGCACCAATAACACTGCCGAATATGAAGCTCTAATCCTTGGATTACGAGCTGCCTTGGCGTTAAAAATCAAACATCTGCTAGTTTTTGGTGATTCTCAACTTGTTATAAACCAAATTAATGAAGTTTATCAGACCAGAGATGATAAATTGCGCCCATATAAAGCATATGTTTTGCAATTGTTATCCTTGTTTGATAAAGTCACTTTGGAAGCTATTCCTCGAACTAGCAACCGTGCAACTGATGCTATGGCCGCAATCGCATCCCTTTCGCCCTTGGAGTTAGATGACGAATATGCCACCATCATTATTCGTCGACTCCAGGAACCCGCTTCAAATCAGTCATGTTTAGAACCTTTGGATGTGTTTCTAATCAATGAAACTACTCCTAAACCTTGGTATACGAAAATATTTGATTTTCTTCAAAATGGGACTTTCCCTGTCAATTCTAATAGAAACCAGTGTCGGTTATTACGTAGACGAGCAAGTCGATTTGTAATAATTGGCAATACTTTATATAGGAGATCTTTTGAAGGTATCCTATTGAGATGTTTGAATCTAGAAGAATCCAAATCAGCTTTAAGTGAAGCCCACGATGGATCTTGTGGAGGACACTTCAGTGGTAGTGTCATTGCTAAAAAACTCCTTAGGATAGGCTACTTTTGGCCTACCATGGAAAATGATGCACATGATTATGTGCGCCATTGCGACAAGTGCCAGAAACATGCTGACCTTGTCCATGCGCCTGCACAAGAGCTGCAGGCTATTTCATCTCCTTGGCCCTTTTCAAAATGGGGCTTAGACATTATTGGCAAAATTAATCCCGTGTCATCTGATGGACACAAATTCATCATAACCGCCACTGAGTATTTCACGAAGTGGGTCAAAGTTATGCCTTTACCTTCTTGCACTGGAACACAAGTCTCTAAATTTATTTTTAATCAAATCATTTGTAGGTTCGGAATTCCTGCAAATCTCATCTCCGACAATGGAACTTGTTTCAAAAATAAAGATGTTAAGAAATTATGCCAAAAATATAAGATTCAACATCGCTGGTCCACTCCCTATTATCCTCAGGGTAATGGTCAAGCAGAAGCATCTAACAAAACTTTAATCAAAATTCTTAAAATATTGGTCAATAAATCTGGCCGCGACTGGCACATTCAATTATATCCAGCTTTGTGGGCTTATCGAACTAGTGTTCGAACTCCCACAGGTACTTCACCTTTTGTCTTGGTTTATGGCGCTGAAGCTGTTTTTCCCTTTGAATTAGAAGTTCCTTCTTTGGCTCTACTACTTCAAGATACCGAAGTAGGAGATGAATATCGAGCTGGCAGACTCATTCAACTGGAACTCCTAGATGAAAAGTGCATCAATGCTTTGGAGCATCTTCGTGCCTACCAAAACAAGCTTAAAAGATCATATGCCAAGAAAGTTCGTCATCGATCCTTTGAGATCGGCGACCTTGTTTTAAAGGAAAATAAAAAAAACACTAATGCAACTAAAGACCTTAAAGGTAAATTTGAGCCCAACTGGCTTGGACCATATATTATCACTGCTAAATTTGAATCGGGAGCATACAAATTAGCTACCTTAGATGGTAAAGATTTAAAAGAACCTATGAATATTATGCATCTTAAGCGATATTACGCATAAAATTTGGTTATTCTATCATTGTATATATTTGTTTTGTATATTATTTCCTTTTTTGTATCTTATATAAACAGTTTCAAAAAAAAAACAATCACATTGTATTTCTTTCAATTCCTCAATTAAGATCAAAATACAAAAACATCAAAATTATCAAATTCCTCAAAAATATTTGTTGTATATATTTCTTCTTAAAGTATTGCAGTTATATTTTCAAGTTATTTTGGATAAATTAGCATTTATTTGGAATCCCTCACTATCACAAACACAAAAATAAATATCTTGATTTTATCTGGCATGATTACTAATCTCTCTCATATCAAAGTCCACAAAATTCAATTAAATAAAGTTTGAGCATAGAGAATTGATCTTGTTATTTACTTAAACCAAGCACATCCTTTCACAATAAAATGATTATATTTGTAATTTCCATGCTACGCTACATAGTAGCAAGTGGTTCTTGAGCGAAAAGTTTCCCCTGCTATCCTATCATGCACATGGTCTAGAATCTTTGAGAATTGACAAAAGGACAAGCTCACCCCTACCCGGAATAAAAATCCCTTGCTCTACAGCTAATCCGAGCAAGTATCCCTAGCATAGGAAGAAAAGCAAAGTTCAAGAAAAAGAGAAAAAGAAAAAAGTCATTTCCGCATTATCTCAAATATCAAGCTAAAATACAAAAGTACAAAAAAAAAAAAAGACAGCAAAGAAAGCAAAAGCAAAAGCAATAAAATCCCTTTCCCTACCCATTGAAAAGAAAAGAAGGGTTGATGAGCTTGAATCCCCGGAATTCTCAATTATTCAAAAACTGTGAGGTAAGCCCCATAACAGGTGGTTTGTGCCCAACCCGCTTGGCCTTGGGTAACTCCTAGCGTGGTGATATGTCCGTCACATTAGCGACCTTCTTTTGTACAGACCTCTGTCTCGCTTATGGATTAGCTAGCTCTTGATAACCCGACCTACATAGTAGTCCTGGTACGATTATATGCATCTAAGTCATGGTTAATGAACACTTATTTGGTTCATTCAAATCACTTGTATCAAATTATCTTGCTCAAAACTTGGTAAATGAACAATGCAATTGCACACACATTTGTATTTGAGAGATTTTGTGTATCATTATGATAAATCAAGATTGGTAATGAACTCACATATGCACATGGGATTCCTTATAAATCTAACTTTTGTCTTTAAGATACTTTGAAATATTTTTGCAAATTGTTTGGAATAAATTCATTTTTTTTCTTTGAAGAACAGCTTGTTTAGTATAAAGACAACTACAATCAAAATCATTTTCAAAAACATGCAATAAAGTTACATTTATATATAACTTTTGACTTTCGCGACGATGGTATAGTTCCAAAACCAAAATTGGAATTTTATGCCTAGCGCAAGTCCTCATCTTCATATTTTTTGACTATTTTCAAAAATTAAAGATCAACCATGCAATAAAACTATTATATTATTTTCTTCTTTGGATCTCGCGATGATGGTATAAGTCTATACCTAAATATTCTATGCCTAGCGCAAACCATTGCACTAATTTTATTTCCCATTTATTTAAAAACATCAAAACATATGACTTAAATCATTATGTTACACAATTATGCTTTAAAACAAACAAACACTTATTCTGTTTTATGTCATTATGTCAAAATTCAATGATGGTATAATTCCTAGGGAATTATTCAACAATTTTATCACTCTTAGGAATTTATGCCTAGCAAAAATCATTTTAAAATATTTCATGCATAATATTTTCATGGAAATCTGAAAACAAATCATCATCATCATCATCATCACTTGCATCCTCACAACAAAGTCTTAAGACAGTCTCTTAAGCACTCTTTTACTTTTTAACAATATTTCTATACTGGGATTAGCTTGACGACCGAGTGAGCGGCGACTCCATGAAATGGTCTATAATAGCGACAATGTCCTTTGAAATTATTGTTAAAAGTCCCCTTTTATTTTTATCAAATTATCACATCACAAACAACCAATTTGTTTACATCAGATTATTTCATTTAAATTTTAAAAAACATGACATTCAAACCATAATATTTCCAAACGACATAATTACATGAATCATCAAATCAATCACACCAAAACATTAAAGCATCATACAAACGCATAAGACAAGTCATATGATCAAAAATATATATATATATATATATATATATCCAAAATATATGTACATCATATCAAAACTAGATTGGTATGCCACAATCTACATCTTGGCATACTCAATCCTCTCAATCATATATACAGTCTATGCAGTGCAGTAGCCTAGCCTCGAGAACCCCTCGAGCTCTCAGCCTCATCTCCTCCCCCGCCTTGAGGTGGACGAGGTGGCCCCATCGCAGTATGTGTGGTACTACGAGTCCTAGTCATCGATCGGGATGCAGTCCTCGATGACCCAACCCTGATCGGATCCACAATGCCGACTGGCAGCTGTACCCTCTGGCCCTCTGGCACCATCTAGAAGTAGATACCCTAATAGAACGTGGTCTGAGCAATCGACCGTGCCAGCTCCTGAGTGCTCGCTCCTCCGCTCCATGCTCTGAGGCATGCAACCTCATCTCTGAGCTGTGTAGCCTCAGCTCGATGGCGTGTAGCCTCATCTTGTAAAGTCTGCACCTATGCCTGGAGATGGATAGTCTCCACCCGAAGAGTAGCCATCTCACTACTCTCTCCTGTGTCCACACCCTTGCCCTTATCGAGCGATGGTGGCCTCTCTCTCCATGGAGAAGGGGGTCTATCCTCCCTCCTCTCCCACTGTCATGGCCTCTGGCTGAGCCTCGTGGCCTCCTCTCGCTCTCTCCCACCGTGACCCTGTGCCACCTCAATGGCCGCCTGGCACCACCTCCCCATCCGATGCACAACTACATGAATCAGACCCTGAGCCCTCGTCATCCGAGGAGGGTGGATGCCTGTGTACTAGGCATCGTAGCCATCGGCTACCCCTACGTCATCCCCATCCACTGGCTGGATCGGGGCATCATCTCGTGTCCCGACTCTAGAAGCACTGCATATCTGGAGCCCCGCTAACTGTAGTGTTATCCCGGATGGTCCGAGAAAACTCGTAGTCTCTGAGAGATGGGATCCCCTGTTGTAGACCGAACTACCTCAAAACTCGGTCGTAGCGGTGGAGCTCCACCTCTCCCCTCTCCATCCTCAGCCAACAGGTTCGCCTAACGTGAGCCAGCTCCTGTCCATCCTCGGCCCACCCTGGATGATCTCTCCAAGGCCTCCAGGTGATCTGGTCGAAGACAAGGTCGTCAAGTAGTCTCCGCGATAGTGGCAGATCTATCCACCGCTGTGACCCTCTCCGGAGCCACCAGTAGAAAGCTCGGGGCCTCTCCCCATCAATCCCTATCAATGGGAGCCCTACCGGCCTCCGCACCATGATGTGCTCCCAAGCACCAAACCTGTAGTAGTGATGTCATAACCAGACATCGACCGCCCTTGTATACGACCCCATGCAGGATCCTATACAATCGACATAGTACAAAACTCCCCCAAGCAAACCTGTACCCATGGTCTCTCATGTCGTAGACCACATCTGTCAGTAGCCATGGTACTCTGCATCCACTCTGATGGCATAGCAACAGACCACCTACCACCCCAACCAAAACCTGTGTCAGTCTAGATGCCCCAGGCATCTGGCGTAGCGACTCGATGTTCACTCCGCCCTTCTCCAGGGTGAAGCTCGGATCTCCGCACAGTCGCATCATCGCGCGGCCCTGATTGGCCATGGGAGTAATTAGCCATCCTTGTATGGGGATCCTCAAAATCCTCCATACATCCTCCAATGTGGGAGTCATCTCCCCTGTCGATAACCGAAAATAGGAAGAACCCGGATACCACCTCTCCGCTAGGGCTGTCAATAGCCCCATGTCTGTAGACACCTGTGGCATATCTGCCACATGCTGCAAGCCGACTTGAGCCAACCGATCTCGCTCTGCCTGAGATAGAGCGGCCAAGTCATCCCTCAGCCCATCGTATTTCCATTCTCTGCTCTTTAGTACTCCTCTCTGCAACATAAACAACAAAACAATAAAAATCATTAATAAAACAGTGATTAAAAATGCAAGTAAAACAAGTTCAATTTCATAAATGATGATATCGTCCACTATTGGATGATATCGTCCAAAATTTGAGCAAATTCATCTCTGATTTTGCAAGCCGAAATCGTCCCTTCTTTGATGAAATCGTCCCCATTTCGTCGATTTCGCCCTTGGACGAAATCGACGATATCGAGACGATTTCGACGAAATCGAGACGATTTCGTCCCGACGACGTCGACGGCCCAAAAATGGCCGCGATGCTCAAAAATCATTTAAAATTAATCTAAAAAGCATAGAAAATCAAAATTCAAGCATTCTAAACTAAGTTTAGACTCTTACCCGTAGGCCGCGCTGGACCTCTGTCGATCTGTGCGCTGTCTCGACCATCTTGTCTGCAGAGCTCTAGAAACCAGAAAATGAAAATGAATAGTAAAAATGAATTAGGGTTTTTCCCTATTTTTCTTAATTTTATTCAAAAACAATTAACAACATTTTAAAAAATTTTGCTTTTTCGCGTTTTTACCTCAAACGTTCGATTTGGGTAAAAACACGGAGGGGGCACCATAGTAAGCTGTCGTACGATTCGACCAAGAATCGTCGCCTAAAATGGGAATAAATTTTTGCTTTCTCATAGATCGAGAAGAACTCATCTTTAACGCATTTTCCTCAGAAAATTTGCTAAAGAGGGGGCAAAATGTAGCACCCTAAAATTGGCGCAGTAAACCTTAGCAAATAATTAAAATTACCTTAGTAATAATTCAAATTCAAATTTTAACCCCAAAACCGCTCCAAAACCGCCTGCTGCCCGTTTCCTCATTTTTCGTGCCATTTTTAGAGTTTGTTTCATCCGTTGGACGATATCGTCTCCGATCAGACGATATCGCCTCAGATTGGACGATTTCGTCTGGAGCAGAACGTCCAACCGATTTCGTCCCAAAACTGATTTTTCATAATTAGCTTCTGTTTCAACGACGTCTCTAACCGGGGCAAAAGCGTGTCTGCGCCGTTAGAGACTTCCCCCATTGGAGATCTCCCAAATTGGGATGATCTCCAACCTCCCAACCTCTTTCCTATGCCTATTTAATCTTAGGCCCTCCCCTTGACATCCCCCTGGCTGAATTTTTCTGCACTTCGAGTTTTACATGCATTAGAATATCCTAGACTATTGTTTGCCTTTGTCCCTTTTCAAATTTTCTTGCAGGAACTTTGTTATTCTTCAGCCGGAGCAAGCTCAGATCGTCGCAGACGATCCTGTCCAATTCGAGACGATTTCGTACCAATCCGAGACGATTTCGATTGCAGTCAACATTGGGGGCAATCAGTGCCCAGAGTTTGCATTTCTTCACTCTTTTCTGCTGCATTATTCTGCATTTAGTTAATCTTATGGTTATTCCTTATTATTCTGCATCTTGGAGTTCACCCATGTAGCTTGTATGCATCATAAAATCATGATTAGTCATTAAATCATTGTAACGCACTCATATTTTTGTCTATAATTATCAGTTTAATATTATTGATATCATTCTACATCATTGCCCTCTCGTTGGCATAGCCGCATTTTCTGTAGTTTGTCTCTATTTCTCTCGATTGCAGGTCTCTCGACTGAATTCGTCCGATCTCGGACGATCCTGTCAGATCGGAGATGATTCTATCAAATTCCAGACGATCTTGACTGCTTCAAAAATTAGAACCTCCATCAGACATCCGGATCAGGTATGGCTCTTTAATCTAGCTTATTCTCTCTGTTTTCTGTTCAAATCTGTTTCCTGTATTCATTTAATTTGCATTTTCATAATAGAACAACTTAGATTCATTTGGCCAAACCTAGGACTTGGATGTTTAAAGCTAAAATTGAACACATTAAACTCATTCCCAACCTAGGCGTGGAAACTGCCACTAAACGTTTCCTTGGTGAACCCCACCATCCGTCGAAAAATCACCTTAATACCCCTCCCCCGAGAGGCGGGACCATCAAAGGGCCTCTCAGTCCGAGGTATTGTCCCATCCTTTTCCCATCCTCCTTCCGGGCATGGATCCTATAGCCTGAAGGTAAGGATGC
>JAQPPZ010002839.1:0-11623 GCA_028583015.1 Wollemia nobilis | reverse complement strand
ATAAGTTATGGGAGACTGGAGACCTATGGAGGGGTGTCCGAATGGCAGCCCTCCTACCTTGATGGGGAGTTTCAGCATGTTCTATTTTTGGTTCATACTCCTCATAAAATTCTTGAGGGGTCTCTGGGTGAGACCTATAACCCTGATTGGGTCCTTGCTGAAGGTACCCATCATTGTTTCGGGGAGTGGCCTCCCTCTCGGGTCTATAAGGTCTCAGAGGCAAAGCTTGATGAGGTCGTGGAGACTTGTCCTGCACCAACGGATTATGCCTCTCATATTGTTATGCTCTTTGGGTGCGAGGGGTTGGCCCCCTCTCAGGTAGTTCATAGCATAACTCATCTGTTTCACGTTGCATGCGCTCTCTATCCAAGCGGTGTCGATACTCTATCTCCTGATGACTTTGTTTAAGCCGCGTGATTTGGACTTGACGGGTGGCATGTCTGGTGCCTATCAGGTCAATTTGGTCTACCCTATTTTTCTCAAGAGGTTCGAATGTTTCTCCTATGTGTTTGCCTCGATCTTGATGATCTAAAATTTCAATGGGTCGCTTCCCTCTGTCGAGGTAGGCGACATTTACTCGAGGATCTGGCCTCGATGTATGATCATGATACCTAGAAAGTGTAGAAATGCAAGGTTCCCATGCTATTTTTTGTCCTTGAGGAATGTTATGGCTTTCCTCGTACTCCCTTTCATGGGTTTGGAAGGGGCGAGCGGAGTTAGCTTGCCCTGTGTAAGGAGCCCTGCGCTCTGGATTTTGTCTTTCTATCCTGATGGGAGGTAAAGAAGGGACGCCATATCCACGTTGTCCCTCAAAATGGATAGTGTGCCTCTCTAGTGCTTCATCACACTGTGGCCACTCATGTCTAACCTTATAAGGTGATTCTCTGTTTACATCAAGGTCTACATGTAAAGCGTCTTCCTGAAAGGGGCTGTTTTGAATGGGCATACCCCACCGAGGACTCTGACATGGATTCTTTTGTAGTCCAGACCAATAAGGTGGTATGACCAAGTCCTTTGGATTGTAATGAATATGACTCATGCCTCCTTGGACATTCCCCACAGCCTTCGCCCGTGATTGGGCTTGGCTACGGGTGAGCACCATGACGATGTCTCTCTAAAAACCCTAAAAATTTAAATGAGTCAGATGGGGCCCAAAATTAGTGTGCACATCCCTCTTATAGTATACAAGATAAAAATGAAGTTTCAAGTCCTAACTCTAAATACATTAGGAGATATTGACATCCAAACATCTCAAAAAGTGCAAAAAATTGGGCATGCAATTTTAGAACCTAATTTCGGGGCACTAGATGATGGAATTTGGCCCCGAAAACTGAATTTTCTGGGAAAATAGGATTCTAGGGAAAATAATTAAAATTTCACTAAAATTATCCCAACTAACTCCCTGTAAAATTTCAAGTCAATCGGAGCTACGGTTGAGAAGTTATGGCCCCGACAAGATGCACTAAAATTTAGGAAAAAAAGTAAAATTTCCTAAATTTCGTTTGATGCTCCCACATCACTTATGGGCACATTTGGGGTGCTTTTGGGTTGACCAAAGGGTTCATGGACACCTTTGGGGCATTTTGGAGTGACCAAGCGATTACGGGAATCCTTGGAGCTTTTGGAGAAAATGACAAAATGCGTAGATTTTTATCTTTTGTTTATGATGATTTTTCTTTTTGTTTACACTAAGCAGAAATGAACACACGCATAGAGAAATAGTGATTATCTCTTTTAAGGATTAATGGTGTGTCCTAAACTGGTTTAGTGCATTTTGATGTTTTGTTTTGTTTTTTGAATGTTTTTGAAGAACGTTTAAATGCATAATGAAGGCTCATATAACTCCCAAAATGGTCGGCCCTTCAATATACCAACCAGACCGATATACCAACCTCTCTATATACCCGCCCTTACGAGAGGGAGACTATAGGTACATGAGAGTAGAAAGTACGTGGTACGTAGGTGATACAAAAGGGGGATTGTCCTGTTAATGACACCTACCATAGAATACTTATCCTCGCGCGCATGGGAATCACCCCAGCGACACTCGATCAGCTTTCATCAGGATTTATGCCTAACAAAAGTGACAATCGGGGAAATGGATGCAAAGCTAAGCCAAGGTGGTGATGAACCCACTATTGGTCTTGCTCAAGGGTTGGGGTCTTACGACCAGCTCCTTGGTTTAATTTACCATGTGATGTGTGTGGGATTCATTTTATTTAGTGAAAATGAAACAAGCATGAATGACTTTCCCTAAGCAATGTAGGATAAAATGAAAATAATCAAAGAAACAGAAACATAAATAGAAAATTTAACAGAGATTATAAAAATCCCTACCTCTTCTCTGCCTGGACCGGTTGCTTCTGAATTTCTGCTCTGAAAATCTACAGGCAAGAATTCGTCCCTCTATGAGACGAATTTCAGAACATAATTCATCCCTGACAAAGACGAATTTGAATTCGTCTCAGGGTCAGACAAATTACAGTAAAGAATTCATCACAATCAGAGATGAATAACAGTCTGCAACAAAAAAATGTACCTGTCAAGCACAAAACACAAAAATTTAATGTTTCTGTGATTTTAAAAACCAGGGAACAGGGTCCCACCGTGATCGCCACTGAAAGCATGAGATTTCGGGCGAAGGAAACACTACTTGCGATGCATTCAAAATCAAATACGCTTATGTCCTAAAATGTAGAATGCATGAAATAAAAGAGACACATTGAAATCAGATACAAGCAAATGGAGAAAACATAGCCCTTTCATTAAACTCTCTTGATCTCTGTTACAAATACGCCTCCTCCCTCTTCAGGGGCTAGGAGCATTAAAAGAATTTGATTACAATCAAGACTCAGTGTCCCTTTTTCCACGTGCCCACATTTGAGATGGGTGGGCCAAGAGGATGTCGTCACTGATGTTGATGAGTCCTTGACCTTTGCTTGCTCCTCATGCGAACAAAGAAATAGCGAATATGTCAATAGCACCTGCTTCACATAAGAAGTGTTTGTTCTCTAAAATCGCCAAAAGATGCATACAAACATTTGTCTGAAATAGTGAATAAAGTGAGTCCAAATGACCTGAAAACCTGACAGAAGATAGAAGATATTACCAGAATGCCATTGCCACTGAGACAGTCGGCCAATCTACCTTCACCTGGAATTTGTCCTTGGGCAGGACGAATTCTGACTGTAATTCGTCCCTAGGTGGGACGAATTCTACTGTGTTGGAAAAGCTGAACTAACACCACTCCAATTTTGACTCCCGAGACCTCCAAAACACCTAAAAATAGGGGGATTATGTAATTGGGGCCATTTTGGGATGACCCAGATGGTCGGATTCTCCCAATTTTGCCTCTATCCTCAGGAATTCGATATCACCACTTGCAAGTTAGTAGGACAACAAAGCAACAAAAGACATGATAAAATATGATCAAAATGTTATGAAATTGAATCTATGAGTTAACCAAACATAATAACATGAGATGCAACCTGAAACAATAATCTAGAATGCTTTTAAAACAAAACTTGGAAAATGCGAGGTGCCCAAGTGGGCCTCCCACCATTGGCACTTGATTTCGGAGCCAATCCACTAGGGATGGGTCCAAAACCTCTTAGGATTGGGATGTCTGCAAATTGGTGGTGTGAGGTGGTCAAATGTTGGGTTTGGGTTGGATCCACGCTTCCAAAAGCCACCCAATAACCTCCCTTGTGAAAGAGATTAGTGGATGTGAGAAGGTGAATCAAAAGGATGTAAGTGGGTAATCAATCGGACAACACTTCGTTTCTTGAAATCGCTTCCAATCTGTATTTTTTTTGGGTGAGAAAAGTCCCACCTTTTATAGACCCATGGGATATCTTTTGAGAGGGAAGCATAAGCACCATGTGTTGGTCATAGGTGCCATGTGGCGGTCATCTCTTCCCATGAGGGAGGGAAGTCCTCCATGACTTGGGCTTTCATAACTGCCCTTGTGACAGTCCTGTAACGGCCTATTTGCCCACCCACACACACGTGCGAGGCAGGAGTCATCAACTGACTGTCTTTGGCTGCCACTTGGTGCCATTCTTCTTTTTTCTCGTTAAACTTGGAATTCGTCCCTACCAGAGACGATTTCAGAATTCGTCCCTGGGTGAGACGAATCCCAGTTAGTATTCGTCCCTGGGTGAGATGAATACTGAGCAAAGTGTCTAAATGTACCAAATTGCCTCTTGACCTTACAAAATTGCTATGAAAGTGGTTAGGACCACTGTTTGACCTCTGAGGGCTGCCCTGGGGGCTGTGTTTGTCAAAGCGATCAGTGTTTGCAGTCACATAATCGGATTGGTGCTATTTTGGTGTCTACAATAAAATTGATTGAGTACAACCACCATCAACATACATAACTTAAACACATCAAATTTTGAAAGACTTTATTTTAAAAATATATTTGTTGAGTACATGAATTTAGATTTATCCACTTTGGTGGATTACAGTAATAGAGCTTAGAAAAATAGAAGCTTGGATTAGAAAATCCATCCAAATATAAATAGAAATAAGAAAACTAAATAAGGCTAGTTAACAAATGGTTTTCAACCTTTGTAACCAACTAATGAGTCACTATATATATAAATTTCTTAGCCTCCACCTAGCATTACATTTTTTAATTAATTGTCATCTAATTCTAGGATATGCCTCTTGAGATTAACTTTTCCACCATATTGCATGGTCATACCTCATAAAATCTTCACCTACACGATGCTTGGGATATGCATCTTGAGATAATTTGAGTTTCAATGTTATTTCCAATTCTTAGGCTTCATTTTCCATTTTTTAGTGTTTTTTTCTGATTTATAAAGCTTCATTTCCAATTATAAGACTTTATTTTCTATTGTTGGGCTTCATTTTCTATTGTTGGGCTTTATTTTCTATTTTTTGGGCTTCATTTCTAATTTGTTAGGCTTCATTTCCAATTTCCAGACATCATTTTTTATTATCAAGCTTTATTTAGAATTTTTTTGCGATTTTTAGATCTTTTTGTTAACACCATCCTCTCTAAAAGTCATACACTTTTATACTTAGTAATTTTTAATCCATTTGGAAGTGTTGGATTTTTTGTCTCTCTATTGACATTAGCGGTCTAAAGATTCTGACAACTTCTACACTTAAACCATTTCAAGTGTCTTAATGGTTGTTGGGTGATGAGATTTTGGCACCTCTTTGCTTGGTACTATGGTACAATATTTTTTGGCAACATCCACACTTAGATGAATTTGATTTTTTCTCATAGTTTACTGGTGATGGGATTTAGGTACTTCTTTGCTTGGTGCCATGGTACAATATTTATGGCAACATCCATAAGGTAAATTATGAATCTAGCATTGTGCACTAGATTCATACATTCTTGCTTCATGCACTTTACATTTTAATGGCTCGTAAATGATTCCAGATATTTCCATTGACCTCAAAGTGATAATTTGACTAATTTTGACAGCCCAAAAATGATTTTAATAAGTATGGAATTTATTTTTGATTTCTTGGAATTGATTTTTAAAAGCCTACAAATGAATTTCATATTCCCAAAAATGATTTTTAAACTACCCAAAATGAATTCCAAGTGTCTAAAATTAATTTCCAATATGTTAGAAATGAATTCCATAAGCCTAAAAATAATTTTTAAACATCTTGAAATGAATTCCATGTATTCAAAATTAATATTCAATATGTCATAAATGAGTTCTATAGCTAGGAAATAGTTTCTTACTGCCCAAGAATTATTCTTGATTTCCAAGAATAATTTTCAATAAGTCTAGAGTTACTTTTTTGTTTTAGATTGTTCAAAAATAAATATCTCAAATCCTGTAAATGATTCTTAATTGCTTGAAATGATTTTAAATTACCTTGAAATGAAAATCTCATTTGAGTGCTAGGGTTTCAAAAATTGCATAAGTTTTTTTTATTTTCTAGGGGATTTAATATTGCATATTTTTTAACTATATTTTACATGACCATTCATATGATTAGTAAAGCCTTTGTACTTAAATTATTGACATGCAATCACTTTCTAATAATTTCTCAGGTAACCTTGGTAGCAACATCTTGAACAAATTATTGAAGGTAAACAATTTTAGGTATTAATTCTCTTTAGAGCATACACAAGATCATACTTGTAGACACCAAAACAACACCAATCCGATTATGTGACTACAAACACTGATCGCTTTGACAAACACAGCCCCCAGGGCAGCCCTCAGAGGTTAAACAGTGGTCTTAACCACTTTCATAGCAATTTTGTAAGGTCAAGAAGCAATTTGGCACACTTGGACACTTTGCCCAGTATTCGTCTCACCTAGGGACGAATTCAAAATAGAATCCATCCCACCCCAGGACGAATTTTGAATCCGTCCCTGGGTGGGACGAATTCTAAGCTTAACGGGAAAAAAGACAAATGGCACCAAGTGGCAGCCCAGAACAGTCAGTTGATGACTCCTGCATTGCATGCGTGTGTAGGTGGACAGAGGGGCCGTTAGAAGACTGTCACAAAAGGCATTTATCAAAGCCCAAGTCAACGGAGGACTCCCCTCCCTCATGGGAAGACAAGACTGCCACATGGCGCCTATGACCAACACATGGCATTTGTGCTTCCCTCCCAAAAAATACCCCATGGGTCTATAAAAGGTGGGACTTTTCTCACCCAAGATATACAGGTTGAAGGAGTTTTCAAGCAACGAAGTGCTGCCAAGTTGAAGACCCACTTGCATCCCTTTTGGTTCACCTTCCCACATCCACCAATATCTTTTGCAAGGGAGGTTGTTGGGTGGTTTTTGGAAGCTTGAACCTGACCCAAATCCAACACATGGACACCTGAACCAACCAATTCGCCGACCCCCCAATCCTAAGAGGTTTTGGGCCCATCCCTAGTGGATTGGCACCGGAATCAAGTGCCAACGGTGGGAGGCCCACTTGGGCATCCCCGCACTTTCTAGGTTTTAGAGCATTCTAGATTACTTTTTCAGGGTGCATTTTGTGTTATTATGTTTGGTTAACTCATAGCTGCAATTTCGTAACTTTTGGTCAGATTCTAGTATGTTTTGTGTCGCTTTGTTGTTTTACTGACTTGTAGGTTGTGAGATCAAATTATCGAGGGTAGAGGCCAAATTGGGAGAATCCGACCATCTGGGTCGTCCCAAAATGGCCCCAATTACATAACCCCCTTGTTTGCAGGCGTTTTGCAGGTCTCAGGAATTGACATTGGAGCAGCAACAGGTCGGCTTCTTCAACACAGAAGAATTCGTCCCACCCAGGGATGAATTGCAGTCAGAAATCATCCCACCCAGGGACAAATTCTAGTTGAAGGTAGATTGGCCAGCTGTCTCAGTGGCAATGGCCTTCTGGTAACATTTTCTGTCTTCTGTCAAGTTTTCAGGCTGTTTAGAATCATTTTGTTTACTGTTTTAGATAAATGTTTGCATGCATCTTTTGATGATTTTAGAAGAACGAACACTTTTCACTCACAGTAGGTGCTACTGACATCTTGGTTGTTTCTTTTTTCATAGGAGAAGCAGCAGAGGTGAAGAACTCATCGACATCAGTGACGGCATCATATTGGCCTGCCCATTGCAATCGTGGGCACGTGAAAAGAGGAACATTAAGTGATTGTAATCAAATTTTGTTTTTAACGCTCCTAGCCACCGAAAAGGGAGGAGACGTCATTGTAACAGAGATCAAGGGATATTAATGAAAGGGATGTGTTTTCTCCATTTCTTTGTGTCTCTTCCAATGCATTTATTTTCCATTTCATGCACCTTATGTTTCTAGGACTTAAGTGCATTTGATTTTTGGTTGCATCGCAATTAGTGTTTCCTTTGCCCGAAATCTCGTGCTTTCAGTGGCGATCACGGTGGGACCTGTCCCATATTTTTAAAATCATAGAAAAATGATCAAAGTTTTGTGTTTGTGCTTGACAGGTACTTTTTTTTTTTGTTGCAGACTGTTATTCGTCTCTAACTGTTACAAATTCTTAACTGCAATTCGTCTGACCCTGAGACGAATTCAAATTCGTCTCTAGGAGGGACGAATTCTGTTATGCAATTTGTCTCCCAGAGGGACGAATTCCTGCCTGTAGATTTTCAGAGCAGAAATTTAGAAGCAACTGGAGCAGGCAGAGAAGAGGTAGGGATTTTTATAATCTCTATTAAAAATTTTGTTTTTGTTTCTGTTTCTTTGACTGTTTTCATTTTTATCCTGCATTACTTAGGGAAAATCATTCATGCTTGTTTCAATTTTTGCTAAATAAAATGAATCTCAAATGCTCCATGCAACAATTTTAAACCAAGGAGCTGGTCGTAAGACCCTAGCCCTTGAGCAAGACCAACGGTGGGTTCATCACCACCTTGGCTTAGCTTTGCATCCATTTCCCGATTGTCAACTGTTGTTAGGCGTAAATCCTGATGAAAGCAGACCGAGTGTCACTAGGGTGATTCCCATGCGCACAAGGATAAGTTTTCTATGGTAGGTGCCATTAACAGGACAATCCCCCTTTCATATCGCCTATGTACCATGTACCTTCTGCTCTCACGTACCTATAGTCTCCCTCTCATAAGGGCGGGTATATAGAGAGGTTGGTATATCGACCTGGTTGGTATATTGAAGGGGCGACCATTTTGGGAGTTATATGAGCCATCATAATGCATTTAAACGATCCTCAAAACCTACAAAAACAAAACAAAACATCAAAATGCACTAAACCAGTTTAGGACACACCATTTAATCCTTAAAAGAGATAATCACAGTTTTGTGAATGTGTGTGCTTAATTCTGCTTAGTGTAGACAAAAAAAGCCATAAACGAGATAAAAACTTATTTAGATAGCATAGAAGCACCGCAATGGTGTACACCCGCAGTCAAGCCCAATCAAGGGCAGAAGCTTCGGAAGGTACACAAAAAGTAGGCACAAGTCGCCTTCACTTCAGTCCTGAGGATTTGGTCATACTGCCTTATAGGTCTAACCTACAAAAGAATCCAATTCAGAATCCTTGGTGGGGTATGCCTATTCAAAGCAGCCCCTTTCGGGAAGATGCCTTACATGTAGACCTTGACATAAATAGAGAATCACCTCTTGAAGTTAGACATGAGTGGCCACCGTGCGATGAAGCGCTAGACAGGCACACTGTCCATTTGGAGGGGCAACGTGGATATGGCGTCCCTTCTTTACCTATCATCAGAACAAAGAGACCAAATCCGGAGTGCAGGGCTCCTTACATAGGGTGACCTAACTCCGCCCACCCCCTTTACACCCATGAAAGGGAGTACGAGGAAAGCCATCGCATTCCTCGAGGGCAAAAAACAACACGAGAACCTTGCATTTCCGCACCAGCAGGATATCATGATCACCCCTTGATGCCAGAACCTCGAGCACATACCGCTTACCTCGACAGAGGGAAGAAACCCATTGAAACCTTAGACCAGCAAACTCGAGGTAAACACATAGAAGAAACATTCGAACCTCCTGAGCAAAATAGGGTAGACCAAATTGACCCAGCTGTCGCCAGATATACCACCCGTCAAGCCCAAACCATGCGGCTTAAACCAAGTTATCAGGAAATAGAGTACCGACACCGCTTGGATAGAGAACGCATGCAACGCAAAGTGGATGAGTTACGCTATGAAATACCTAAGAGGGGGCCAACCCCTCACATCCAAAGAGCTGAACAATATGAGAGGCGTAATTCGTTGGTGCAGGATAGGTCTCCACGACCTCGTCAAGCTTTGCCTCCAAGACCTCATAGATTCGAGAGGGAGGCAACTCCCCGAAACAATGATGGGTACCTTTAGCAAGAGCTTGATCAGGGTCATAGGTTTCGCCCAGAGACTCCTCAAGAATTTTATGACGAGTATGAACCAGAAGAGGAATATGTTGAAACTCCCCATCAAGGCAGGAAGTATGCCATTTGGACACCCCTCCATAGGCCTCTAGTTTACCGTAACCTGCAACAAGAGCGAACAAGAGAGGAAGAAATAAAATCTTTTGATGCATACCAAGCGCTATTGGAGCGTTTGGAGTCTGTGGAGACAAAAGCTGCTGGGCATCAAAAACCCACATTACGTCTACTCCGCAATAATCCAATGCATCCCTCAGTGCCTACACCTCTTTACCCTGAACACTTCAAGTTGCCTCAATTGGCAGTTTTTAAAGGTGAAGAGGACGCATAGGAACACGTTACACGATTTCTAAGCCAATGCTTCGGCATCCAAGATAATGACGCATTGTTTCTTAGAACATTCATAACCACATTCGCAGGCCCTACCTCGGATTGGTTCACACAACTGCCCAAACACAGCATAAGCAATTTAGATCAATTAGTAGACGCGTTTCTTGAACGCTTTGCCTTCAACACAAGGAATAAGGCATCACTAAGTGATTTAGTGAGCCTCAAGCAATTTGAAGAGGAAACAATGGCAGCGTACGGGAATCGATGGAGAGCTTTGCTTTCTAGGTTACCCTACCATCCTCCTATGTCTGATCTCATGCAGATGTTCGCAAAAAGTTTCTTAAAATCAATCTTTGGTCTATTGTTGCTGCGACAATACGACAACTTAGAAGAAGCTTTGGCACAAGCCAGAGTCATAGAAGAGATTAAGATAGGCGAAGGCGCAATTGCCAAGCCTAAGAAGAAAGAGTGGAATAAAACCACTAAAACTGGGACAACGCAACCACAACACACTGCAGTCAACCAAGTTGCGATAAATGTTCCCATGCCTGTGCAAGAAACGTAGCCTCAAAAGGCTAACTACCAAGCAGTGCCTCCTGCTTATGAAAGAGATAATAGAAGACAGGAGCAGAATTACCCGCGTCGCCCTAGGCAAAATTTCACCCCATATGCGGAGTCTAGGGACTCCTTATTTGACCGCTTGTCAGCGGAAAATTTAGTCACTCTGTCGAAAATCCAAATTATAGACCCTAACATTCCCAAGCCTAGGCGGTACAGAGAGGAATTGTATTGTAGATTCCATAGGTGCAGAGGACATGACTTGAATGGGTGCTAGAAATTCAAATACCTAGTCCAGGATTTGATCGACAATAGAACATTGGTTGTGGACAACCCCATCGCACCAAAAAACCAACAAATGGGGGTATTCAAGGACCCCTTGCCAACCCACGAGGCATAAACAAAACCACTCCAGATTAATGAGGTGCGACAAGATCTTCCCACACAGGGATTTGTGGGAATGATTAGCATAGTAACAAGGAACATAAGGTACCCAATAGCTGCCCCTGAGGTAGCTACGAGGGAAGTTTCGGCAACATCGCATCCTCAACAACGCCCAACGCAGTTACCTCCGCCTAGACCTGAGGTCATGATACGAACCAAACTCACGCAGAGTTTGCGGACCATGTCGGCTAGGCTGTCCATCTACGAGCTTATTCAACAATCAGATCCCCATAGAGAAGCTCTTATGGACGTTTTAAAAGCCATTGAATTACAACCCCACGAGGCAAATTCTTTCAACACCTTCATGGGACATGTGAAATAATGTACGAAGCCGGTCATCACATTTAGAGAAGATGAGGTCAAAACGATATCAAATGACATGGCAGATCCACCCTTGCATGTAATCGTGCAGGTCAACAGGATTCTATACAAGAGAGT